>UXGD01000364.1:0-63833 GCA_900474315.1 Torymus auratus
TGAAAATTATACCATATTATTCCTCTTGATTTCTAGTTTTATGTCTTACGATTGAAAAAAAATACAAAGAAAACTTTATTTACAGTAAATTAAAATGTATTTTTTAAATGGGTAACAGTCAAATATTTTTATTTTGAATACCGCTATGGACACGGGGCTTTGAAGCATGTACTAAGGACATTAAGTCAAACGTTCTCTGCAAGTTCCGGGAAAATCACAAGAAAATCGTTTTCTCGGAGAACGTCCTTAATTTACTATTCGGTTGTACACGCCGCGAATAATGCACGAGTCCCTACACAACTTTCATGCAATATAAAAAGGCCCTTTCATGCACTCGTTGGAAAAATACGATGTGTAACACGGGAAGAAGAACTATTTCAGACTCGGGTGAGGAGATTTCACCTCACCCTCGCTTGAAATAGCTCATTTGCTCCCATAGTTGCACAATGTACTATTTTGTCACTACCTAGGCGATAAAATGCAATTCCACTTTCAGTGATCTTTCAGTGATCGCAGCAAAGGTGTAATTTTTCTCAACTCATCAGGTATTTTCTCAAATAGGGCCTTTTTCACGTGTGAAAGTAGGAGAGAAAATTTTACAAGCGTATTTTGTGAAATTGCTAAGAAATATCCATTTCTACCCTAAAACTGGTGAAACACGTGAGAAATGAATATTTCTACTCTATTCATTTCTCACCTGTTTTAGATGAGAAATGAAAATTTCTGCCTTTCTTTAGGGGATTTAATTAGTTTAAGTAAGTATAATCATTAAATTAAATATGGTATATTATTTATGTAATTTAATTTTACGTTATTAAACAAAAAATCGAGTTTTTGTTATTTAATATGTATTTTCGAACAAATAATTGTAATGGAGATTTAATTATATATTTAATAGTCTATGTTTTTGTGTATTCATTTCGAATTAATTTTATTTTCAACTGCATTTTGTATGACTCGAAATTCCCAATCCTCTCTCCGACTCACACACGTAAAAAAGGCCCTGTCATGTTTTCGTTAAAAAAAATGTAACACGGGAAGAAAAGCTATTTTAGACTCAGGTGAGGTGTTTTCAGCGCTCATCTCTGTCTCGGGCGCCTAGGACTACGACTCGTGCTGAACACCTCACCCTCGCTAGAAGTAGCTCATTTTCTCCCCTTATTGCACAATGTACCTACTATTTTACCTATGTGACGCATAAAGTATTGCGTTTACTCCCTGACTGCAGAAAGTAAAACGCCACATGTCCTAGAAACTGTCACTCGTATACACGTTTCTTTACGTTATTCCCGGGTATAGCGCCTCCTGCGTGTTGCTGTTCTCACCGGAACCGGTACATGAAATCGCATTTTACGTCCGCAAATGAGTCCGTAAAATCGAATTTTACGGCATATAGTAAACCGAAGATTTACTTAAACGAAAGTCTGACAATACACGGAGAAAAATTTATTTGTAAACTTTACTTTTTTTTTCATAAAAAAAAAATTATTTTTATAGTATTTATAATGCTGCAGGACCCACTCGCAAAGTGTAATTTTACTGTTATAAATAGTACCTTTGAAGATTTTCATAGGAAATTTTACTTTTTAAATAATAATTTTTATTATTTTTGGGGCTACTATTTAAAATAGTATTTTTTATTATTTTTGCAGCAGTCACAAAAAGTACTACGTAAGTATTTCAAATAGTAAAATTTCCTCCAAAAATAATAAAAATTATTATTCAAAAAGTAAAATTGGCTATGAAAATCTTAAAAAGTACTATTTGAAACAGTAAAAACCCCACATTTCAAGTGTGTCCCAGCACTACTATAAAAATAATAAATTTTCTTATAAAAAGAGTAAAGTGTATCTTGATAAAATTTAAAACGTCATCTTAAAAACTGAATTACTTAATCCTAACATAAAGATTTCCATGCACACTCCGCGTTCTACATTTCGGAGCACGCTTAAAAACCGCAACTTTGGCGGGCGCCTCTTACATGCACCAATCAAAATTACTCATTTTCACAACCACGTGACCGCCGCGTCAAGTTCGACGCACGCATGGCACACCAGGCAAATCAGCCAAACGTCAGTCCAAACGCTCAACTCAACCTTTAACACCCACAACATCCTCTATCAAGCGGTCTGCTAGGTTGGCAACTGCGCCCCCTCTCCCCTCGTCCTGCATCTCGCGCTGCAGAGTTCGCTGCTGCGCCATTGCTGTGTTGTGTGTGTCTTCCGTGTGTATAACGCGAGCTTGTTGGAGAGAGAGAACTCGAAGTTACTGGAAAGAAGAACTAGACGTATATAGCTACTGCGTGTCGACGTCGATCACTGAGGTCCAGAAATTTCTCGAGCAAACAACCGAATATTTTTATCGTCGTCTAAAGACTTTTCGGCACGTTATAACATTCAGAATTGTGAAAGCGCCTGAGCTGTGCGAAGAACAAGAGAAAAAAAATGTCGCTGTTCGGCTCGCTGATGGGCGACTTCGAGGACGATCCGTTCTTCGGGTAAGTTCATTCGAGCATTGATTTGTGAAAGACAGCATATGTACTTAATATATGATTGATGCGCGTGTATATACGTAATACTTTTGTTCGGTCTTGTCGGGCACAGATATTGCTTTGTCGGGAGAGAAAGCTAGATGCGCCCGCGGTGCGTGTATTATCATCCCGAGAGAACGGCGGCTTGTAAGTGGCTATAATGATTATTTTAATGAGGTTATATTTCGCGAGATATTTGACGATTGACAAGTCTAGTAAACGAGCATCGCACGTGAATTTTGATCCGAGGTGTTTCTATGGAGATTAAGTAGATGTTGTCGTTCGCGTTGAAAGGAGGCACTTGATGAAAATTCTAGTTTAATATTTACATTTGAAAAACGGTACCAAACAATTGTGTATAATACCTATGCCAATTAATTACAGATCTCCCATGCAGACAATGCAGAGAATGAACAGCATGATGAACTCTATGAACTCTATGTTTGCCGATCCCTTTGGCATGATGGGTAGTCCACTCGCTTTGATGGACCACCCTCAAAACCAGCAGCAACAGCACAGACATCCTCTCATGGGTGGAATGCAGATGATGCCATTTGGTTTTCCACCCATGCCTGTTATGTCCATGGGAAGAATGTCCACTGGTTTTGTAAGTCTTCTAAGTCCTTTTGAATTAAATTTGATCACCTATTGATGATTGAATGCATTGTTTTTTAAGAAACGTCTGAAAAAATAGAAGTTGAAAAATTATTATGTTTGCAATGAGTTTGTTGACAAAATTATTTTAAATGCCATAAAGTTAATTTAAAACATTTTACTACAAGGAAAGAAACTTCAATTTATTAATTGTAGTATTTTCCTCTATAAAGTAAATTAATTCACTTTTAATTTTTTTATAGGATAACATGGCCAATAATCCAAACTGTCATTCCTTCACTAGTAGCTCTATTATGACAATGACTAGTGGTCCTGATGGACGTCCACAAATTTATCAGGAAACTTCATCAACACGAGCTGCACCAGGAGGTGTAAAAGAAACTAAAAAGACTGTTAGTGATTCTCGCACTGGAACACGGAAATTAGCTATTGGTCATCATATTGGAGAAAGGGCACATATTCTAGAGCGTGAGCAAAATGTGCATACTGGAGACCAAGAAGAACACCAGGAGTATATTAATCTTGAAGAAGGTATGATGAAGTTATTTAATAATTCACTAGTAATTTTATTATCTTGCTTAACATTTTAAAGAACACAAAATATCATTAATTTTTATTATTTATAGAGGAAGCTGACACATTCAACAGAGAATGGGAAAATAAGACTAGACGCACTATGGCTGCAATTGGTGGTCCTTCTCCCTATAGACAACACAATCCTTATAGTAGATCACAGCAGGAAAATAAGCAACTAGCTTTACCTAGTACAGTGCCAACGAGGTTAGTAGGATTGCCATGTGCATGTTACTTAATTTTAGATCTACTTTTTGGTCTCCTACATCTAAAAGATTCTATTTACCCTTAGCCTTCTATTATTATTGGTGATGTTTAATTATATTAGCTGTACTATTATATATTATAACATATAACGTTTGCTCATCAGATTCAAGAAATCGAGAAGAAAGTGTCGCGGGAAAAGACTTTCTAAATTTTGAATATTATTCTATTTATCAAGAAGATTTACATTTCACTTTATTTGAGTATTATACTTCTTTGGAATCCATTCCAAATTATACAATAAATCGAAATTCGAGAAAGTATTTTTTGCAAAAACCGCTTATTCTTGGAGCAAACAAGTATATACATAGATGTTATGTATGCACTTTAATGGGATGTTCATAGTATTTTGTATTTTGTACGAGAGTAGAGTAATTATGCACCGCTTTTGCACGTATTTTGACCTTACAATATTATTTTGCACTATTTATAATTTGTTCTTTTTCTTTTCCACTTTGTATTGGTTCTTTGTAAATGGTCGCTACACTCTGTGTAGTAATCGACAGCAATCTAGAAATCACTCAAGAACGGTACCATCGACACCAACGGCACCCTTGCCTAGGCGAGCAATAAGGTCTGCACTTTCTTCTAAATCAAATAAAATACCTACCTCTGCCTCCACTTCGCGGTAAGTTTCCCGCCGTCCTGTATTATTTAGATCCAACTGCTTCGCATTTGCTATTGATTCTATGAATTGCGGCATGGTATATCTATTATATGCATGATTAAAGTATAATGAGCTTATAAAAATACTTGTAATTTAATTAGATTAAATTAAAAAAAAATGATTATTGATGATATAATAAATTATCATAATGACTCAAATATTCGTAAAGTGGAAAGGATGCTTATGTATAATATTGTTTTATCAGTTGATAAATTATTAAACAAATTTGATACAGTCTTTATATAAAGTAATTGATTTCAATATTTGTTGGTACATCAGGAAATTTTTATAAGTGATTTTTTATTATATCAGTATCTCGATAATCGATACCTTAAAATAATTGCTATTATTAATTTTAATATAATATATATATAGTTAAAATACTAGTTAGAAAATTGCTTAATAAGTAACTTTGTTAATTATATTTCCTACAAAAAATTTATTTTTTTGTTTTTCATGTAGCTTTTTACAGCATGATTTTAAAGTATAATTATATACAGGATACAATAATGTCACGTATATTCAATATTCAATTATTTTTTACCGACCGTAGTTTTTGTATAAAAAATGTAGATACCAGTTTTATCAAAGTATTGGTGGTTTTAGTTTTTCGAATTTTTAACCACTAAATAATCTAATTTTATAACTCAGATTACAATACTGTATTCAAAATCACATTTACCAGCTTCTCGACAAAACTATGTCACGAAAGACTGGTATTGAATTATATAAATTCGAAGCTTACTGCTAATATTTTATCATTTATTATCGAATTTTATAACGTCACGAAAAAATTATTTTTCTTCATATATATTACAATACCAAAGATTTTTTTATAAAATGCAATCTGATAATTAACACTCTTCTATAAATAAGTTAGAGTTTCAATTTCTGTAAATCTATGGCTAAAAAGCGTAATTAAATTGTATACACAGCGAAAAATTTTGTAATAAAAATAACTATTTTCTATAGTAACCATGTGACAGACTCCTACTACTGCAATTTATAATAATAATTACTATTTTAATAGTAAAAATTAGAAAATAATAGCAATTTTAACTACTTATAAATTGTAGTAATTTTCCACGGGCACTATAAAAAAATACTAATTTTTACTACAAAATTTTTCTCCGTGTTAATTGCTCGTTATAAAAACAAACTCAATAGTAACTCAGATTTCGACATTTAAAAAATCGTTACCAATCGGGCCTCAAAGACAAAGAAGGCTTTTATCTATGAGGTGTGAAAGAAGTAAAAATTGCTTTCGTCGTGCTGTACCTACGCTTGGAAAATTGTTTCGTTGGGGTTAATAGCCTCCTACGTCCATCTCCTCTCCTTTTCCGGTAGACTTCTCGCGTGAGACAGAAATAGCGTTAAAGAAGGAAAGTGAACGTATAGTCTCTTTTTTATAGTTCTTTGAATCAGCGTACATGAAAACGCATAAAAAATATGAATGAATATTTTAAATCGTTTCATATAAAGTTTTTAAACAACTGCATAAAATAATCTTTGCAAAAATCTTCTAGTAAACTAGCATACCTTCGCTTTTTACCGAACATTACAATATTTACTGCGAAACAAGCTGTACGTTTTAACATTGAACCAATCCTTACGTCATTTAAGCAAAAAAATGTTATCGAACAAAAACTGTTACCTTCACTTACTCATTATTATACAACCGATCAATAGTATATTATTTAACGTATTATGACACAAGTAAACTTTTTCTTCGATACTCCCAACGGCCTATTTTCAATTAAATTTTTCATAAACTTCACCTTCGAGAAAACAATCGACGTTATAGATTCCGCGGAAAGCAAATAAATATGTACCTATATATACAGCTCGCGCCTCGCAAGCTATGCATATAAAAAATTTCGCATTATATTCGCCGCATTGACCTACAAACTCGCTTTCAGCAAGTGCCAAAGGGTCGGTCGCTCCTCTCGTTGGCACACGTTATATCTTGCCTACTGCCCGCATAAAAAAGATATGTTTCTCGCATTCGCGAATACAATGATAATGAACGCGATCGCGCGCGCGGTGACATATAGGTATCGCGCGAGGGCGCGTTATTTAAGGTCAAGGAACCTTGGCCGCCCCCTCACCTTGGGGCGTCAGTTTTTTTCTTCCCCACTCCTCGCGAGCGCAAAGAAAATCAATGTGTGGCCTACATTAGGGCGGCCATTGATTTTCCTAATACTCGCGAGTGGAAAAATACCGGTGTATAGGATGCGACCGCGTGGGGGCGGATAATTTTCGGAGCCAGTGAACTTGAAGTAACGCGGGGGTGGCTTCTATAATAACGACGATAGGAGCGGGGAGATCGATTGCCGGATGGCGGATGCGCGCAATAAAAATATATATATGAAGCGGATAGGAGCGGTTCGTCACTCGGGGTGACACTCGCGTACGCACGGTGATGTATAGAGAGTATATCCGTGCGATATAAAATAAAATTGAAATTTCATTGATTGCCGAGAGCAGCATACCACCGGAGTGTATTTTTGCTCTTGACTATAGAGACACTATATATACGCGGTGAATGGAATAGCGCGCGTTCTATTCGCGGTCTTCTTTTTGCAAGGAAATGTCGTTGTTGTAAAGCTATATAAAGTTTTTACAGCTATTATTGACGAGGTATAACAGGCTAAAGGGTATACGAGCCAAGTATTTGCAAAAATTGAAATAATTTGAAAAAAAACTTATGAGAATATTTGAATTATCGAACTTTCAGTGCACTTGCGGGATTTCACTTTTTTCTTTTATTGCTTTGAAATAAATTACTTCACATTCCGTGTACATGCAAAATGTAAAATTTATTCGCAAAACACATAAAAAAAAAAAAACATTGAATAAGATGAAAACTGGTATGGAATATCTTGTCTTGTCTGTATTGCAGGTACAGCCATCACAAATAATTACATGTAAAAAGCATAGTACGCGGTGACGCTTGCGCATCGTAAGTACTTTTGCACTCACCTCTTTAATGGTTACTTGTAATAGCAGACTGTATACTGTTTATCTACTTTTCTGTTTTACAAAATGTACCATGCCAGCCTAAAGTAATATTACGAATTTAACAGGTTGAGGATGCTTATACAGTTTTTCGCCTAAATAATATAACAATACTGCCAAATAACATTTAACAAGCTTGATAAGATAGTATTTATATACATATATAACATTGTGATGATATATTAAACGATTTTGTATCGTCTCTCGCTTGACCTTTTTAAAACGCGAATAAAGTTTAAGCTTGAACGCAATTCAATTGGTAATAGATGCCGCATGCGAAGGTTTTATCTGAAAATTGATATTCTACAAACTTGTTGAGAAGACAATGATGTTTCAACGAACGCGATTCAA
Organism: Torymus auratus; assembly: GCA_900474315.1. NCBI lineage: Eukaryota > Metazoa > Arthropoda > Insecta > Hymenoptera > Torymidae > Torymus > Torymus auratus. The sequence continues at coordinate 8,019 of UXGD01000364.1, forward strand.
ACAATAATATATATATCGACGAGTTTTGATTAATCACGCGACGAATAATGGGCTTCGCTCACGCGCAGGCATATACTCGACTCTGCCGCAGCACGTGAATATTTATCAGTTGAATGCATTCATACTTACGTCTTACTTTTGCTGCATAATATAGTTGCATTCAATCGATATATTGAATACAAACTGATCCTTCTAGAAAAATGACATTGTGAACATGGCAAATCTAATAACAAGAAAGATATGTAATCCAGACTATTTAATTACGACGTTGATCCACCCTGAGCCTGTTAATAAAATTCAATTTTTGTCTATAATGAAATTATATCCGCTATTGCGTCGTAAAAATTTGTCCTCATCGTCGCCTCAAGAATCCACAAAAATCTCTTTCACCGATATTTTCAATTTTCACCGACGATAATTACGAAACCAAAAACAAAAAAAAAAAAAAATCTTTACGACGCAATCGAACGCCATGTGCACCACCATCGCACGCGACTACTTTCACGCGCGTGACACTTTCGAGGCTCACTCCAAATTGCGCGCAGGCCGCCATATAATATATACTTGTTAAACTCAGAGCCCTCATTTGTTCCGAGCGTGAAAGTACTTCTGCTCTCCGAGAATTCCCCTTCGCACCGAGCTTCGCCAGCAGTAGCCTCTCTTCCTTTCTTTCTGTCTGTCCTTCCCTCAAAGCACAAGAACCCTTCGACTAATTGCAATAATATCAACAAGTCTCTATATGTGTTTATTTCATCTACCTTTAGGCCCGCTGAGAGTACCAGTACGAGCCCAAGTGCAGCCCAGGTCGTTGCTGCCGTCGCCGCCGCCACTGCAGTTCCAGCCACTGCAGTAGCACCGCCGCCGTCCTCGTCGTCACCATCGTCGTCGAGTAGGAAGCGCGAACGGAGCCCAGATGTCCAGGACTATAGCAACAAGCGCCGCTCGCAGGACTAGGGTTGGAGCTACCGCGACGAGGGACTGATCGCCGCCGTCGGCTACCTGACGACGACTCGTCCGCGCGCGCTCACCACCGACGACGAAGATTACGACGATGTAGAATCTTATTGCTGTCGACGATCTCTCTGATCATGAGAGAAGTCTTTTTTCTCAATTCCCGCAAAGGCTCTCCTCTCGCAGCGAAAACAAACAAAAATATACATGCCTGCTTAGGAGTATGATATGACAACATTTTGGGTATATGGGAGGACGCATGGTTTTCACTGCGAGAAGAGAGAGTATACCTATGATACACGTGTAATAGCTGATTACAACGCACTCGAGCTACTCTCTAAATTCCTCGGAGTGCGCGACGTGAGAGAGGCGTAGAGTGACGGTATACTTTCATTCCAGTGTATAGGGTATAGTTCATTAACGCGCTTGATATGCACATCCTGATATCGGCAATGTTTGCTCTCTCATACGCTCCGTGAAATTTAGAGACTACCGCGATTCATGAATCTCTTTCTCTCCCTATCTTTTATGCGCACCGAGTGGAAATGTCGAGCCGACGGAGTGGGGAATAGTTTTCGCAATCGCGAAGGAACCTTGGATCCTACATAGATTTTGCGCTCATGGTAGATGTGTATACTTATTATACGCGGAGTGAGGATACCTTTTTTCACTCCGAGGCTATATACATTCATTGTTTCTTGTGGCGGTGCGTTCCTCTTTCCGCTCATTCGCGCCGAATAATTGTGCTTCTACACCAACATTTCTAGAGAGACAGCCGCAATGCAGACGTCGGTGAAAGTGTAGGTACCTACGCGTTTCTAAAAGCACGTTTGACCTTCTGAAATAAAAAAAAAATTACATAAATTTTGAGTTGTTCAATGATGCAATTATAGTAGGATGTTTTTTTTTAGCGATTTTTAGCAAAATTTTAACTAATTATTATGGTATTTCAATGCATGATAAGAAGTCTTTAAATTTAAAACAATCTTGTATTTCTTTCTTAATTTGTTTTTCGCGTAAAAATTGTATTTTCATCGCGCAAGAGTGCATTGGTATTGCACTCTCAGGATCGACCGCATTTCCAATGTTATGAAAAAAAAGAAATAATTACGAGTCTTGCAGCTAAGTGCTGATGTAGAAATAGCGTATATTCCTATATTTATGATACATAATTGTACTTTTAAATTGCTCTAATATGTATTTAGTTTATATGTTTCAAAAGATTCTACGTACTGCGTATTACTCTGCGTATTATCCAAAGTGTAACAAGGCGACGGTAGTATGAAAAAAAGAGAAAAAAAAATTGAGCGATAAGATACATTGCCTATTTCAACGTAAAATGTATATTAAATTCAATCTGAAAGAAAAACGCTCCGGTGTATTATTTTGACGATACTCATTGCGTTGTTGAAACTATCAAATCTTAAATCAATTATTATGTATTCAGCATAGAGATGCTTTGATTTACTTTTTCAACATTTTTAGAAAATAAAATTTAAAATAAACTTATATCTTAGTAAATGGAAATATTTTTCTTAGTTCCACTACGATTCTAATTAGATATTTGTAGTTAAAAGTCGAAAAAAAAATAAATTCAAATAATTTTATGATGACTAGTACAATTAGTACTGAATAAAATGTTTTCAGGGACTTAGAAAGTATATACCATATTGATAAGTTCTGATAAATTATAGATAATATGTCAATTGAATATTTTTTTTTCATCCACATTTTAAAAGTGACAAGGAGCAGTCATAGGTATTAATGTGAATATATAATCATCAACCATGTAATTTATAATGGTATAATAAATAAAAACATCCTATAAAAATCCATGTTTCGTTGACATTATTTGGGAAAAGGAAAGGGTGTATTGGTAATAAAAATAACCAGTTTTGTAGTTTTCTTTGAAATTTATTCAAATAAAATAAAATTCACAGGGTGAAAATTATAAAAAGCATACATATGGAACATGAAATAATATTAAAACATCAGTGTCAACTAATAATTAAAAGTACTCAAATAAACGAAGTCTACATTAAGTTACTTTTTTTTTTCAAGTAAAACTATCGTCTTTTTTTAGGTTTATTAAAATTTTAATGAAGTCCCTTTAAGAATGAGATGAATGTATAGTAAAAAAATCACATGATAATTGCTTTGTCAAAATGAACCTTACAGTGATTTAGTACATGTTCCCTTGCACCAGTGATAAGAATTGAATAACGAAAAAAATTATAAGAATCCGTAGCAAAAAGAAAATAAAAGTAAGAGGAAAGCTAGCAAAGAAAAGATAAGGCATGACGTTCTTGATGCACCCGATTGGGTGGCTAAACGTTTGTTAATTATCCTTCGCCAGGGTGTTAATCTTAGCGTTGATGGCAAGTAGTTGCTTTGTGAACGACGTGTCAAATAGGACTGTCGCAAGTGCGGAAAGTAGTCCCTTAAAGTTGTCTTGGGACAAGCCCATCTGTCGGGCACACTCTGTAACTATTTCCCTTTGTTCATTGTCAAGGTCGATCTGTAAAGAATGCAAAAAAACAAATATGAGTTTCAGAAACATAAAAAGACAAGAAAATGTTTTAATAATTCAAAATAAAATTGGGATAGTAACGCACCTCATGATGGTCATAAAACTTGCTAAACGGTATCCTGGTCTTCTTCTTTCCCCGGATCGTCTGATGAAAGATGTTAAAGGCAGGCGAGTCCAGAGTGACCTGGAAGTAAATACCGGCTACGAGGTGTCCCTTGAAGTCCCTGGCCAACAAACTTCTGTAATTGTAGACCAGGTTTCGACGCTCGGTGACGTCGATGGCAGTTAGGTATGGCCTTGCCACGTAGATGAGCGCAACCTGGGTGCGCTCTAAGGCACCAGTACGAGTTTTCCTCTCGTGCCACTCGACGTAGTCGGGATCCTTGGAGCACATGCTATAATTGTACTCATTCTTGCCCTCGGGCTCGTCGCTCTGGGTGAACCAGCCAGTGTGGGGATACTGTTTATCCGCCATCACGGTGATCACACGAGCTACGTGATAGCCCGGATCCAGGAGCATTATACCACGACGTTTATTGATCTCGATTTTGAGGCAGACAAGGACATGCTCCTTCTCGCCACTATCGGCGGCTGGCGGACCACCGACGTAGCTCGCTATGTCGCCGATGGTCTCCTCGCAGGATACCAAGTAAAGGCCACTCGCTAAACCGGGGAACTTCTTATTGAGGCCACACAGACGACTCAGCAGTTCAAAGCCGAGACCGACGCACGTGTGTTGCTCATTGACAATGAGGGGCTGGTACTTCCGATAAAAATGTTCCAAACTGCTCTCTCCGCTCTTCTTGAAGTCCCTGTAGAACCTGTTGTAATGATATGTAATTAGTAAATATTGTCTAAGCATACACATATTTGAATAGGTGTCATACCATATGCCAAGTTTCTTTGAACTTATTTGATTGTTTTAATCACTGGAATTTCTAAGCAAATCAAATATGTACATATAACAGAATTTACACATAGTTCTTTATCTGTTTATATTCCAGTGTAGAATCAAGCTATTGGATATCAGCTTTGTCTAAACACTGTCATTTCGCAAGATTGTGAAACCTAGCATATGGTAAACAAATAAATTAAAGTACAAACCTTAAGACATTATCGACTGTGTCATAACGACGCTCCCGGAGCAATCGCTGAGTTTCAAGTTCAACGCTGCTTGCTAGTTCCTCATACTGTTCAACCGTATCGACGGTCAGGGCTGGCGACTCATAGTGGCCCCAGACCGGCAGGGGTAGCGGCGCACCCCTGATCCAGGGCCCGCGTGCCTGCCCCTGCGGCTGGCACCACACATCTGCCTGTTCGAGTCAACTTGGCCACTCGCTGCCCCATCGCCCAACTGTTGGCACATAGCCATGCTCGTCCCTGCAGCTGCTTATTGGCTCCACAGGGCTCTCACTGTCTCTTATAATCTTCTCTCGCTCTGTAACATCACAATAATCAATTATTACATTATTCTAGCATTCATTCATGCCTTGAAATCAAATTATTTGTTTATTTCAGCACACATCTGACATATATTGTTCGCACCTCACTAATACTCCATTAATACTCCAAAACCATCTTACTACTCCAAAATATTGAGCCGAAACCCCTTAAGTTTCTATTGCATGTCAGCATAGAATAAGATAAACCTTGGGCAACACTCCCCTTCTTCCCTATTGATTAGCCATCCCAGAAATTGAATTACCACTTAATCTCATCAATACTCCCTAAAAGGTCACTACCAGCAGCAAGCTCATCTAAGCCCCATCGCTCTCCAGCCTCGCCGAGAGGAATGTAGGTCAGTAGTAGCGGATGCTATAGTGTTTTGTCAGAGATGTGAAATAAACAAACGAACCAACAAAAGCGAGCACGTGTATATACACCCCTTAAGTTCCGTGCGCGCGTCCCAGCGTCCCTCCTCTCCCTCCCTCAACCTTGAACAAAGGTATATGTAGCACGCGCTCGTCTCGATGTAAGGTGTTATATACAAAACAGAGACGACGCACGTCGAGGAGACTGCGTCGCTTCTTTCTAAATTTTGTTTACGTCCATCGCGCATACACATAGGTAAGTACGGTACAGCCGTTATTCCGCGGCGCGTGCACCCACGCTGCTCATGCTGACGTGTCGTGCCGTTGTCGTCGCCGTCGTCGACGCGCGTCACCCACCACGGGGGATGATGGCTATTTCGCGTCGTTACGTAAGTACGGTGCCTCCCCCCGTTGATATACGCGCCGTTACAATCGAACAAACAATATCCTCGCGGTCGCGTACATAGGTATACCCTTTGCCATACACCAAGTGTGGGCGTATACACGAGCTGCTATATGCGTGTGTAGGTTCTGAAAGTAATAAAGGCGATAAGGGAAATCGATTACTCACCCATACAATGAGCGCACCGATCAAATGAAAACTTTTCCTCCTTGTAGCGGTGCTGAATTTTCGCTGACCGTATCCGAAGTCCTAGCAGAACTGAGCCACGGAAGCGCGGGCGCAGCTTATGTAGACGCGCGCGCCGCCTCCCCACACGATTCCATCCCCTCCACTGCGTCTTCCCCTTCCTATCACTTCCCCCGCGTCGTCTCGGCGTGTGCGCGCGTGCGATCTAAACCCGGGCACGTACACAATATAGGTATATATGTATGTATGTACGTACACAGGCGTACAGTAGTACCACGCGCCAATTACGTGGAGATTTTTAAAGGCCGATCAGCTGATATACGAGCATGTGCGCCGATATATGCATGTGTGTAGAAGTGTCATATATATTATTGCCAAGGTCGAATCGCCGCGTAGACGGAGAGGAAGACGATGGTCGAGAAACAGCCAATGCTCTCGTATGATGATCAAGACGAGCCTTTTTTTCTTGAGAGAGCGAGAGAAAGAGAAGATGATATTGTCAACAGCAAGCAGCTGTTTACACGAAGCCGGAGCGCGTTGGGTTTTTTTTATGCCAAATCCATATATACTTATACACATACGCGTACGTACGTGCGTGTGTGTATAACGTGAACTTTCTCTTTTTCTGGTCATTACTTCATTAGAGACGGGAGGTCAAATCTCTCTTTATCGCGTAATATATATAGGGAGCCTATACACTAACGAAATTTTTAATTTTTTTTTTTTTTTTGCAAATGAAGGAATTGAAAATTATTAGAGGTATAATAATATTATATAGAAATGTTTGAGTAAAACATAGAAATGATAAGGCACGTGCCCGTGTCAATTATTGTGTTATGACGAGTCTCACATTTTTGCCGTATGACACATACATACGCACGGAAAACGTCGGGGAAGAAAGATAAAACTTGCGAGTTCGAGTTCCGAGAATCCGCACAGCACACAGCACACCCACGTATAGGTATGTATACATATACATACTATACATACACGTGCGATGTATATATGTAAAACGCGCGCGTGTATGTGTGGGTATCATCGTTACGCTCTGATCGTACAGTGCCCCGTTTTTTTTCGCGACGGCATGACGCTTGCTATCAGCGCGGTCAAGCTCACTCGTCTTATTGCGTCGTGGATTTTACGCGCGGCCCGAGTATAAAACGCTTTTAGTGTATTTATGTATACTTAGCGTGCGTGTTTTTAGAGGCGAGACGATATTGCTCAATCGAGCTGCTTTGTATTTGGACTCGACAGATACAATTGCGACATATTTTATATTTTTGTTACAAGTTGGTGTATAAAGGCAAACTCTACTGCTCAATGTTTTTTTAGCATTGTTTTTAGGAGGAGTGAATGCTTGCTTATACTTACTTACTTCCAGGTGGAATTGTTTAGAGACCTCGGACGACGATGTTTTTGCGAAGTACGAGAGACAAGCATTTTTTTATTTGCTGGAGTTGGCACGTAATGAGCAATGAGGCTTTTTATACAGGACCGAGAGGATCGCCGAGTTTTTCAAGCAGACGGACGAAGTGTGTTTACATAATGCGTCATTGTAAACTTTGAAGTTCGTGGGATATTTTCGGAGCAGCAGTCTTTCGCTCTGAAATGGTTCATGGAACGGACGTTACGATTCGGAGTAACTGTTTCATCCGAATTATTGCAATTTTTCGTTAAAATTTATCGTTAATAAGTTAAGCTTAAAATATCGATTAAATGTTGAATAATACAAATTTCATAATATGAGCTTATACCTATGGTTATGAATTAATAATGACTTCAGGTAGGATTCTCTTTAAATATCCTTGTTATTATTCAAATTTAAAATACAAATGAGCTTATTTGTAAAACATTGCGCACCTTTTCACAATACGAAAAAAACATCCTAGAAATATTCAAATGTAATTATGAATTCAGAATTCTCCGGGAATTTAAAATTTCTCGAGTTATATTCATTATATTGATCGGCAGTTTATGAAGCGCTCTAGAAAATCGTAGGAAGTAGTTTCCTGAAACGTATTACTACGCTATCACGTACGGCATTGATAAAGCTTACAGGGTCAAAGCTAACGAGAAATGCGGCCTGTGATTCAAATGCACTTTAATCGGCTTTTTCTATATATTTTTGCTTATTTTGCTCCGTTTTACATACTTGTGTATAACGTACTTTTTTTTATTGAACTTTGTATATCGAACGACTTTTATAATGAACACTCACGGCTTTTCTGATAAAATTAATGGTTCATTTATCAGCGTTTAATTCAATTCTGCATTAAAATAAATAATTTAGTCAAGTTCCGAGTATATTTACGGGTAATTACCCGCAATAAAGGACGGGACAATTACATCTACACAGACTGGCAACACTTCGACCTCTATTCAAGTGTTCAGATAAGATTTGCTATATGATTTCTTTACAAAGCTCCAATCATATCTCTTACTTCTTTTATATCCTGTATACATTATCCTTATACATTTTATACGAAAACCTTATCCATCCTCTATATACACATTAACTTTGTCCCTTCCCACGAGCTAGCTCCGATCTGTTTATCCGGACGCCTGCATCAACTGCGTCATTATATATTTCAAAAATAAAACCTCTCTCTCCCAATTTCTCAAGGATCCACACATGCGTCTGGCGCATTCGCCTATTAATAATCCGGTAAGCATACTTATTACCTGTCGCCTAATTTCGAAAGTGAAATTATATCCAAAAAAGCTACTGCTGCTGCTGTCGCACGCGCTTCACGTGTTCGTTATGTAGAGAGAGAACCGGAGGGGCAGCCACGATTGTGCAATAGCTCGCGGCTCGTCACGTGTAGCCGCTGCACGAGCAGTACTTTATATTTTACCTACTTGCAGCTCTAAAGCTAAACCGAAGCTTTAACCGTTTCGCACCGAGCTAACACGTGCGCCCGTGTCGCAGAGCATTACATATATAAATGTGTGCATATGATATATATTAGAGCGACAGAATTGCAATTATAAAGAAATTACTCAAACTGCTGGTATGATTGCGTCAGGGTACAGGCTTTGTTTCTCACCTATACGCGATTTTTAGCGAGATAAGGGCGTGCGACAGCGCGTACGTATTAGCTTTGTTTACGCGCGCGTGGCGGACGAGCGAAGAGGAGATTATTATTTTTTTTAATGGAAATAAGCGCGTCGGCCGCGTGCGTCGTGCGTCAGATATCAACGTGATCTGCCCGACCGTTTGCGAGCTAACACGCGATTAGCTGGAAGTTGTATAGTATATGTACGTTGGAAGAAGATTGGGAAGACCTTATAATTTCTTTTCTTTGAGAGCGGATCGTGGGTGTATCGATTACTTAGTTCATTATAAAGTTTTATTATTAGTTGATGATTAATGATATTATTACGCTGAAATGTATATATTATACATATGGCGAATTCTGTATAATGTTTGTATATTTAATTGGGTTATCTAATTTTATATCGGATTCTGGCGAGCGTTTGGTGTATGGATGCGTCATGCGGCGCTCCAAAGTTCAAGTGTTTTTAAAATAAATTGAAAATAAATATTTTTATATTATAGTTAGGGAGTGATTATTATTTTAATGAGCAATGTTTGTTATGACTGCATCTATTTATGATATATTTATTTAAAGATATATAATATTTCTGAATAATAAACAGATATATGTATAGAGCAACTATTTGGTGTGTAGGTTTAACTAACTAAAATTTGGAAGCCAGTTTTTATTAAAATATCTAGTAAAGGTTTATTTAGACTGTGAACAGCTACTCGATCTATTCTTTATGAAAAGTTCGTTTCGCGCGAATAAAAACCAAAGAATAGGCACATTTTGGCCTTTTTTCGCGCGATACTGGCTTTTCTTCGTATATACCGCGTGACGATGTAGAAGATGGTAAGCTTCTATGCATTCTCCCGCACTTCCGCTTACCCATGCGAATGCAGGCCCCCATCGATTGATTCTACGTTTGAAAAGTGTCGGAACGAGCCCATAAAAAATGATAACGTCCCTGCTCCGTTATACTTAGGTCGAATTAGAGACTGGAAGAAAGCGGAAACTTCCACGTTTTAACCACGTGCATCAGCACGGGTGTAAAAATGTTTTTGATAATATACGTCAATATTTCTGATGAAAATCTGTATATCGGAAGCTTTTATTGCTATTATATCATAAAATATTAACTGATGTAGATAAAAGCTCGTAAACAGTGTACAAATTAAAAACACTTGAAATTATTAAATTGAATAAACCTCAATACCATTTCCGATTATTATAATAATAACAATTTCCAATTAACCAGATTAACCTATTTCGCGCAATAGAAAAACCGCATAATCGCGCGACGCTGCTTCCACATAGCAGACAGCCGCAGCCTCTCAACACTAGGTCAACAATCTACTCCCTCTCGCGAGACGAATGAATCAAGCATCACGTTTATAAACGCGCCGCTATATAAAATGCTGCCTCGACGGAAAAGGAATATTAATAATAATAATATTTGATTCTGCGTATCGCAATCGCGCATCGTCCAACGAGGACAATTTCACGCGACGAGTCGCGTATACTATTTTTATCCTCTCCTCCTCCTGCCATATACTGTACACATCGATATATAGGAAGTGTGCGTAAGTACGGGAATAAAGGTCGATTAGCCGCTAATCGGCGAGGGGACACGCCGCGCGCATATGGCGGGCAATTTGCGGTACGCCGCTACTATACTCTGCGCGGCTATAATCGTGACGTGTATATATATAAGTATAAAGTATAAACCAGAAACTACTGGTATGTATAAGTGCGCTGGAATACTTACTTTCTTTGGGCGGAGTAGTGCATACAGGACGGCGTGGTTTCGGAACACTGGCTTTCAATGTCACGGGAGGAGAAAGAGTATAAGGAAGAGGATAGGTACACGCGAGTTAATGTAGCGGGGAAATTTACGGGCTAGTTATTTTTTTATATGAAAAATTTCGGCGTGTAATATACATGTATATAAAAGAATAACACATCTGTTTTAGGGAAATAATATATATGTATACAGCGACAGAGTCATAATATTTTTATTTTAATATTTATATTTATTATATACTTGTCAGAAAATCAATAATCAAGATTTTTGTTATCTTTAATGTGTCAGTGCGTTCGATTGCGGTCTCTCTTTCTCATAAGCGACCCATTCTGTGCCGGAAGAAAGCATAGAACGTCATTGTATAATGAGGAATAACATTACTCATCCATTAATATAAAGTATTGCGACGAGAGCACATAGTCTAACAGCCTTTTTTATCACTATATATATAGTTTCACACGTTGTATAAGCACCGTGTCGGATGGCACATATGTATACATACCTATATACTACGTCAGCATTATTGCTTTTGCAAACGCGATAACGCCTCGTGCACGGCAAAACGGCATCATTATTATATGTACTCAGTAGGGCGCTATGCGATAAAACGCATATTGCGAATAATTTTTCAATGCCTGTAATACTGATAACAAGTTAGACATGTTTTGTTGTTTTTCGCGTTATTTGTCATAGACAGCGCGCGGAAAAACAACAATTTCGAAAGAATGCTCGTGCGTATACATAATAAGAACTGTTTACGGCAGTGTATAGATGGACGGAAAGAAGTAGAGCGGCGTTTGTATAATATAGGATATAGGAGCTGGAAAATTACTAGAGTTAAGCAGATATATCTATAACATAGTTCCTTTAATCTTTTGGAATTGCGATAGGTATGTAATATAAAACACTTTCGAAAGCCGGAGATAACGCGTATATAGATATATATTGGAACAACGCGCCGTAGAATCACAAGGCCTCTTGGAAAACGACAAGCGGTCCTACATGTACAATTTCCCAGTAAATATTCATAGCCTAATGGGATAATATCTATAAGTACTTGTTGATCTTGACAATTTTTGTTGGTCCAAGGTCTTCTTTAGACGCAGCGGGAATGTTATCTCGAGGACAAACAATCAACAAGTTAATATAACACATGCACACGTACACATATTACTCGATCGAGAAACTAAAGTATTGTTTTGGAGCATATACCGCTCCGAATACGACTATAGTAAAAAAACCAACGGTCATTCCCCTCATTAAAGGAAGAAAAAAAGCAAACAAACGACCAGACTCATTTAACAATCTTTCCATCTCCATCAGTCTCTCGGTATACGTATATCCACAAAAAATCCCCGAAACCTTCGTTCGACGCAGACACGCGCGGCGCCGCGGGTTATATTTAGGCCGCGCGGCATGTACAGTATCTACCTATATACAGCTATATACGCCACGATCAATGTGAAAAAATTTCTTCACCCCCTCCTTCCCTTCTTCCTCTCTCCTTGTGCATATAAACATCCTAACGGGGAATTCACGCGCGCACGGGAACTTCCCGACGCTGACGTCACGCGACGCGACGCTCTATAGTTTCGTCGATTATATACTCGGGAGCATACGACTCGGAGTATAGGCATGTATAGTATATATAGCTATATATACTATATATACATGGGGAAAGACCCGCACCACCGCCCTTCAAGGTGTGGCCGTTTGGGTTTTTCGGGGTGGCCGGGATATTTTCGCGTGCGTCAGTATAATATTGTAAAAGGGCTGAGAGAAGGGGATGCTTTTTAATCGAGTGATGGAGTTCGCGTGGCTTTGTTTAATTCCGAGACATTATAAAATAATGGGGGTTGATTGATACGTGCTTATAGGAAAGTCATATAGTTATTTAAATTAATTGCCTTGCAGGGTTTTTGATGAAAAGGTTTACTTTTTAGATTAATTATTGTATATGCTTAATTGATTGTTTCGTTAAGTATTGACGGTAAAGATTAAAAATAATATACAGAGCGTTATATTAAAATAAAATTATTAATTACTAATGGATTATAATTGAATATGTGAAAATGATGTGGAGTTATAATTATAGTAATTAATGTTACAGATTACGCTAATGTTAGATTCTAATTAAATATGTATACGTTATACAAGCAGTCATTTATAACTTGTCTGTGTCTGCCCTGTCTATAACAATAATTTAAAACATAAAATTATTGTACATCAATCGAGTATAGGATTCTTATTGAATGTGAACTTATATGTCCTCTTGCCATTATTTCTAGCTCAATATTTTTAGAAGTAAAAGTTTAGCTATTTCCAACGCGTAAATATTGCGCTTTTTAGCTCCCCAGTCTATTTGCGCGGAAAAACAAATTTTGTGTCCACGTAACATCTATTTATAAATTTTCAAAGCGGCTTTTCTACGAATTCAGACTAAAATCTAGCTATTGAATAATTAACGGGAAACGTTATCAATTGCAAGCTGTCGTCATTACGGCCAATCGTTGCATACCGGTAGGTATTACGTATAACGTACGTGGAAAGCTGCGTGACGCGAGGTGAAAAACAATAGTCAAGTTTTTTGATAAGCCTTCGAGAAAACTTTTGTTAGCGCATTTTTGTGACTGTATACAATAGCGGAGAAAAAGTAATTACGAACAAAGTATAGAGATTGCATAGTCAATAGAAAACTTCCATCTTGTGATAATAACGATCGAGTCAGTGTATATGCCGAGATACGTGATACAACTGTGTATCAGTAGATTGCGAAATATTTCATAAATGCAATTATGAGAATGAATTTTTTGAAAAATACGTGAAAAAATTGCGCTATATCGTTAATTAAATTTTATTAATGTTATATATATAATTTGAGACTGGAGGAAAACACAGAGTTACAAAAAAGTGCTAATTGCTTCTAAATTTTTTGTTTATCATGTATAATACTAGCTCTATTTTGAAGCGTCATAAATTTCTGTTTACTCTCTGTGACGCATGAATTAACTCGCGGAAGGATAACGAGGAAATTTTATTCTGACTCTTAAAAATGCATCAAAATACCTAAAAAAAATTTGTTTAATAATTTTTTTTAGAAAGATAATTACCTTCTTCTACCTGAAATCATGTGGAAAAATGACAAAATACGAAAGAAAAAAATTATTAAACAAATTTCTTTTAGGTATTTTGATGCATTTTTAAAGCTCACAAAGCATTACTTTGATTGCAGTGACATCCCTTTGTTAAAACTCAAAAATTTCTCGACTTATTTATAAACTACTACATATTGTACACAAGACATGATGCTGTGCTTTTTCAGTGTAAGGCATACATTTTTTTTTATCAGCCAGCGAAATTTGGCAGTTTTCCAAGCAACGTTGCAGCGCACGACAAGCTGATGCATCGAGTCTCAAAAGCTATATATTATAAAGAAATCATATTATATATCTATACCTAGAGACGATCCTTATTTATTTATCGCTTTAGAAAAAAGATGCAAACACTATGAACGCGCAGTAGACACGGACGACAAGAGTGAGATTTATATACAAAGTTCAGTGTGACCTTGGCTTAATTTCAATTTTTCGCGTAAATAGGATTAATAAAAGGTGAGCTTTTTATAGCAAGAGTGAAGGCGAATTGGAGAGCTTGCAAGAAGTTCTGCGTTTGATTCGCAATGCAGTATAGTCATATGGCATTACGATTGAATTCGATTTTGTCTTAAAAAATGCAATTATTATTGTAATTTAATATTAAATCGTGATTCGATTTATATCTTATCTAATAATTGATTGATATACCTAATAGCGTAAAAAGATTTACGTGACCGATTAACCGTATCTCTTGTATAAATGATGATAACATAATTATATTAAAAGGGAAGCCCCCACAATGCATTTTAAAAATAGTACCTATAATTTTGGAAAAGCTCGGAAAAATCTTATTGTATTGAGCACGTTCAGTACGGGAAACACCTGTTCAAAGATAACTTAAATTCACGGCTAAATATTTAATCAGCATTGACAGCTCATAGCGCTTATTCACTCAAGTAAAAGCATAGGAACGTGAGAGAATTAATGAACTTTTCGGACAGTAGGATCGAATCGCAGTCTCTCATCTGCTCTCTTGCAAAACCATTTTTTTACCAAAAAAATAAGACCCACTTCCCCAAATCCCACACTCCCACACACGTTATATATCTATGGGTTCGCGCAACCGCAGTCGATTGTCCGCCCACAGCCTAAACGCGCGCGCACAAAGGCGTGAGATCGAGCTCACTTTCGTTACCTACGTTTTTTGCTGCAGCGCAAGATCGCGAAAGAGAGCGAAAGGACGTAGAGTTTTTTGCACTCTCTGGTGTATAAGAGAACGGTACTCGATTTACCTATACCTATATTATACCTCCGGTCTCTTTCTCCTGCTCCTATATACCTACTCTCGGTCGATACATATAGACAACCCACACAGCCGCATAATTTCATGATTCATCGTCATGTGACGACGCGAGCGCGTGAGCGAGAGTGAGAAAGAGAGAGTGTGCAAAAAAACAAAGTGGAAACATCTTCCGCGCGCGGTAGCGAGCGCGTGACTACAATTACCGTCGCGATGGGGAATGGGGAACGACTGACGGGCTACTGCTACAGTCATCGGGCCTTCTAACCTGCGCGCGGCCGGACAATATTATGTGCTTAGGGCTATATGGTAATGGAAAGAAACGATGTTTATGAGGGAAGATGTATGCGCGGAATAATAATTTGTTGCTGTTTGTGTTACAGTGCCACGGAGAAGGATTGCTTTGTGGTCAAGAATCCAGAGCGCGCGCTATTGGAGAGTCTCCTGTAAAAGTGAAACTGTAACATTGAGACCATGATTCAGTACCTAATAATAACGAATTTACTGTGTAAGTTAGTATTGTTGGAGGAGAAGGAAGATCACCTGTTATCTCCTCTGGCATCAGTTTCTTTTTTCCTCCTTGTCTCTGTGTGTGCTCTGTGTCTTATGAATACATTTGCTTTGTTTGCAGATAATATTTGACACTATTTGTACAAGTCGCACTAGGGTCTATGGAAAAAATGGATGTCTCCACGAATGAAGGGGCCAGCCCCATAGACAGCTTGTATCTTGCTCTGGTACAATGCTTTGGCATTATATTGTGTGGGTGAGTATGATTGTTGTACTATTTTATTGTGTTAAATATTGGTTGTTGCGCAAGGAAGATAGTGAGGTTCCTATACCATATGTTATATATTGTTTAAGAATATTGTCACATAGAGCCATGAAATGTAGGAAATAATTATGTCTGGTTAATATTTATTACAAAAGCTTTTTTGTCTTTGTATGTCACGTACATTCATGAAAAATTCAGCAAGCAAATTAGTTTTTTCCTGTGGCCGAGTGTTGGTCATTGTTAAAGAATGTCATCATGTATTTTAATAATATGTTTCTTTCAGGTACATTGCTGGAAGACTGGGAGTTATCACAAGAGCAGAAGCAAATGGATTGAATACTTTTGTTGGAACATTTTCTTTACCAGCACTTATCTTTTTGTCAATGGCTAAATTAGATTTTTCTACAGTAAATTGGAAATTTTTGCTCGCAGTGTTCATAGCTAAAAGTATAGTCTT
The DNA here is from genome assembly GCA_900474315.1 of Torymus auratus. Taxonomy (NCBI): domain Eukaryota; kingdom Metazoa; phylum Arthropoda; class Insecta; order Hymenoptera; family Torymidae; genus Torymus; species Torymus auratus. Next base: position 24,372 of record UXGD01000364.1, read on the forward strand.
TTTTGTTGTTTTAATTGTTTCTCTTATAAGTACAAAACCTTCCAATTATGGGCGTTCGTCTCTTTTCGCTATATTTACAACACAAAGTAATGATTTTGCTATTGGATATCCAATGAGTGAGTAATTTATTTACAATCATAATGTTCAGTTTCTTATGCTAATGATATTTTAACAAAAATGAATGAATCATATTTTTTTTTTTGCAGTAAATGCTTTGTATGGTTCCACACATCCAGAATACTCAGCATACTTGTATCTCTTGGCACCAATTTCCTTGGTGGCACTGAACCCCATTGGTTTTGTGTTTTTAGAAATAGCTAAACGTCGTCTAGGTCAAGAAAATCGTCCAGAAAGTAGCAATGCTGACATGTTAAAAGCGATTGCAAAAGGAATAGCTTTAAATCCTGTACTTTTAATGACAATTCTTGGAATTGTAGGAAATCTCATTTTTAGCCACAATTTGCCACCCATGATACAAGTAGTTTTAGAAGTACTGGGAAATGCATTTTCTGCAACAGCTCTATTTCTGCTTGGTCTTATGATGGTCGGGAAAATTCATAAACTAAAAGGTGTTGCTCTAGTGATACCAGGAATTCTTATTTCCATAAAACTTCTAGTACTTCCACTCATTATAAGAGAGACTGTAGTATTTCTGAATGCTGGAGAAAATACTACAGATACATCAGATTTGAGTACTTTTGGTTTTCTCTATGGAACAATTCCTACAGCTCCTGCTCTGTTTATCTTTACACTACGTTATAATATTGATATAGACTTGATTGCATCAGCAATGGTTGTTTGTACATTTTTATCTGCACCCCTAATGTTTATATCAGCTAAATTAATCAATGCCATAGGCAATGGTGTATCACCTTCTGAATATGCTAAGGAATTAAAAGCTTTTTCTCTTGATACCAGTGCAGCTTCAGTGGCTGCTTCTATCTGGTTATTAATTTGCTTCCTAGTTATCAAAAGAAAAGTTCTCAGAAGTATTACTCATAGATGCACATTTTGTTTAATTTTAGCACAGGTAAACAATATATTAAATTTACTCAACTGAAAATTTCTTTGAAATTATATTATTTAAAATTTTACTTTCATTTATTGTTCAGCTCATGACTGCAGTTGGTGTTATTATATGGACGAAATTAGATAGCAGCAAATTTGCAACTCTTTTATGGTAAAAATAATAGTAATTCATTCTTAAATCATATATCATAATAATTTAATTGTAAACATTAATTACACCATTATGAATATTTTCTTTAGGTACATTCAATTCGCATTCATAACTATTGGAGTTTATGCTAGTCGTTTTTGGACAGGAGCAATTGCAATAACTCTTTTATTCTTGAGCTCACAAACTACAGCTTTTGTTGAAAGTTTACAAAAATGGTTCTTCATTGTATGCTGGGGGTAAATATTTTTATTCAATAATGAAATAGTAGATTATGCACCCAGGGAGTGAAAGTAAAGAATGTCTGAGATCGCATATAATTGTCGCCCGAACTGAAGGCGAGGGTGACAAATTTGCGATCTGAGGGATTCTTTACTTACTCCCGTGGTGCATATACTAATTTTCTTCACGAGGAGCGTAAAATGCGTAGGCTGCTTTTCGCCCGTAGGGCGTACAGTACGCACTTTAAGCGCCGTATAATACACGAAAACTTAGAAAAAATTAGTTAGACTGTTTTGCTATTTAGTCATAGATAATGTAGAGTTAACTATTACCAAATAGTATATTGGAAAGTACCACGTATTTATTTTTTTCTCTGATATTTGCATCGATATCCTTGTTATGCAATCGTCATGAATGTTTTTATATTCTTTTTTATATTCTTATTTTAAGTTTCATCATGTCTATAAAAAGAATCAATGTTTTTACAGACAGACTTTGGATCTAGCAAAATAATTGGTTTAGAACGGACGAGAAGTTTTGTTGGCACACCAGAATATATAGCACCAGAAATAATATTTAACAAACCATACGACAGGTACGTAATTTTACTGAAATGGCATCAATTCTATTTATAAATATAAGTTAATAGCCATTAAGCTATACTTATTCTAAATGTAAAAGAAAAATTGAAATCGGTCGAATGGTTAAAATTCAAAAGTTCACACACGCGCGCGCGCGCAAAGTTTCTTTTTTTTTTTTGCTCAAAAACAACTAACAATGGTGCCAAAACTCTTAAAACATGTTTTTAAAAATTTTTGGTCTCAAAAATTTTTTGCATCCCTAGTGGAAATATCCTTTGTTCAAAACTGTTTAAAGTTTTGAAAAATCGAAAATAGAAAAAAATAAAATATCAATCAAACAGAATTGATTTAGAATGAATGATTGTGAATATGAACGATTTTAAACGATTTTGAACGATTTTAACCCGTTTTTAACCATTTTGAACATTTATGAACAGTTTTAAATGGTTTTAAACAGTTTTAAATGATTTTAAAACGTTTTGAACAATTTAAATTCTTAATTATTAATACTAGGTAAAAAAAAAGTTCAAAACTGTTCAAAACTATTCAAAATTGTTCAAAACCATTTAAACTGTTTAAAACCGTTTATACCTGTTCAAAACTGTTTTAAACTGTTCCAGACTGATTCTTATTGATTAATACTATTTTCACACAAAAGTTCAAAACTGTTTAAAACTGTTAAAAATCTGTTCAACACAGTATTAAATTATTCAAAACTGTTTAAAGCTGTTCAAAACTGTTCGAAACTGTTCTAAACGTCCAAAAATACGCACTTTTGAACAGTTTTAAACAGATTTAAACAGATGTGAACAGTTATGAATAGTTTTAAACAGTTTTAAACAGTTTTGAACAAATAATATTTCCACTAGGGATCGTTACAAGTTTCCTCTTTGAGGAAGCAAAACTAATATAGTGAAGTATTCCATAATTGTGATTATATGCAATTATTAAAACATTTTAAGTAAATTTTTAGATCAAAATAAAATTTTCTTCAAATCCTGATGTAACATTTCATTTATTTTAATGCCGTCACTGTCATATGTCAGTATAATTTTTTTATCTTACTCTTTCAAGTGCAAATAATTTCATAACGTTTGAAAATATTTAAAGAGTAATCAAAAGTGTTAAAAGAATATCTGCTTGATTATCACCTCACTTGCAACGGAATCCACATTTTTGTTTCGTCTTTGATTCTAATAGCTGAAAAGCTTTCTTATCAATAACTAAACGAATTAATCATTTTTTTCAAAGGGCTGTCGATTACTGGTCGATGGGTATAGTGCTTCACGAGTTGCTGCTGGCGCGTCCACCCTTTCAAGACTCGGAATTGCTGTCGTTGTACAACAAAATCGTTAAGGGTATTGACGCGATTGGTATTTACGGCTGCCTAAAGAAGCACGCAGAGAATCTCATTCGCGAACTCCTGTGCTCGAATCCCGCGGAAAGACTCGGCAATCGGCGCGGAGGCATCGCCGATATTCGCGCACACAAGTAAGAACTTTTAATTAAATTACTTTGACGACAGTTCAACCTGTGGATGCAATAATCCGTCGTGATTTGAAAGCGATATAATAGAGTTGAAGTTTTAAATAGTTTATGAATTTAAGTTGATTTGAATTTGATATTAAAGCTCCCTTGCTACTGACGATTGCAGGGACCCGTTTTCAGAGCGATATTTTCTTAAAATTCAAAATTAAATGAAAAAAAACAGGTTTCTGCAATCGTCGGTAACGGCTGGCACTCACGTGATCGCCTTAAATTGAAATATATATTTCGAATGATTTGGTGCACTTTTATTCCTTCCAGTTTAATTAATGTATAAGTTTAATTCTAGGTGGTTTGGATCATTCAATTGGGATGCTCTAACTAATTTAAAAATGACATCCCCAATAGTACCAAAGGTAGATTTTATTTTATCTTATATGAAATAAGAATATTTTTTCTAAATTATGCTTGTATTAAAAATTATTGTAATTTATTTTTTAGCTCAGGAATCATTTGGATACCAAATATTTTGATAGATTTCCTCTTGAAAAGGATGACGCACAAGATGAATTTTCTGGATGGGATCAAGATTTTTAAGAAACAGCTTCAATATACCAATAATCTAAAATTTATTTAATATATATAAATATGATTATAGAATCTTACAGTGTTATGTATATACGAATTGCATTTACTTTTGAAACATAAAATGTTTCCTATTAACAGAACTCTGGAATAATTTAATATGTATAAATTTATTTATTGATATATAAAAAAAGTCATTAATTTCAAATAGAATATGAAATTTGTTATCATTATAAGTGTTACAAATGTAAAAATTTACATAAGTGATTGTTTTTACATTCAAAGCTGTTAAATATGTTTTTATTCATAACTAAGTAACCATAATAATCAAAGATTAAAACTTTTAATTAAAATTATTCATAAGCATTTTATCAAACCAAAAACTAAATTGAAAAGTGTTTTTCCCCTGCTTCTTACCCTCGTTTTCGTATAAACTCCCTTGTCTAAGTTACATTTTACAAGGTAATATAATAAAGCACTCGATTAATAAGTTCTAGTACAGTAATTCGTATCGATTGATTCTATCTTTAAAGTTAAATTTGAAATTCTATAATAATCGGCCAATTTTATTCAAGTGTATAGTATTGACTTATCGTATCATGAATTCGTCTGTCGGTAACATTGTATTTTGCCATATCAATCAGCTGATCAATTAGATCACTGTAATGATGCGAGAACTTGTGACAAAAGCTTGAACTACTAAAAAGTGCGTCGTTTATAATTATTGACATTATAATATAAAATATAAATCTAAAAAAACACAATAATCGCGAAGTTGAACTAGAACATTTTCTAAACTAATTTTAGAAAATAATTAAACGTTGCAACTCAAGTTAAACATTAAAATACACTTACGGGAGAGACTGAGAGAATTATTTATTATACCTACCTTTATATTTTTTAATAATAAGAAAGATGAGTGATTCTGTGATTTGTACATTCTACATCTTATTATGATGCATGATATTTAGAACCTGCTCCATTACATTTACCTTAATACATTACTACACGTAATAGTACAATTTTGAATGATATTTCTCCCATTGATTACATACACACAAGACACAAGAGAAGCTTACGCTCGGTAAAATTCAAAACGGAGCGCCAGTAGAGGTCTGCTGATCGTCGCGAGTGTCGTCAATTAACGTGTCAAGCAACCGCTGGTAGGTCAGAATGGGGCGCGCGAGTGTCGGGCCAGAAAAGTGGGGGCTACAGCAATTTTCCCGTATGACAGCAAGAGCCAATGAACGAGAACGGCCACGGGCTGATCGCTCGAAAACACAGCTGACGTATTAACGTGAGCACGTCGAGCGCGTGTCTCTCGCAACGATACGCTGCACGTATGTGTACAGTCGTCGACTTGAGTGTATATAGCTGAGTTGAGAACGGAGCGCGCACGCGTGTGTTAGATAAAGAGAGAGCGCGAGCGAGAAGTAGGTATCCTATACTGCGAGCAAAAGAGAGAGAAAGACGGCCAGAGTAGACGAAGCAAATGGCGGGCGGCTGGCGCAGTACGAGCAGCGAAGTGCGCCTAGCGCCGCGTAATAGCGCGTTCGGGCCTCGTCCAGGCGCCGCGGTCCGCGGCAGCCAATCGCCCTCCTAGAGAGCCCGTCTTCGCGTCCAGCTCTCGCAGTGTGTGCCTCGTCGTCGCCTCGAGCAAGACGCGCGCGCGGATGCGCGCTACGATACGTATCGGAGCAGTCCACGAGCCAGCGGAGGCCCCTCGTCCGCGAGAAAGAGAGAGACAGACGGAGGAGCGCCCACGGCGGATAACCTACAAAAACAACGCCAGCGAGTGGGAGAGCAGAGGTTCGTCTGTGCTGTGCGCGCGACACGAGGGAACGGGAGTGAGAGAGGAAGACGACGCGAGTTTCATATGTGCGAGCTCTAGTGGTGCGCGAGTGGTGAGTTTTGCTCTCCGATGTGTGTGGATCGTTGTCGTGCGCGACTAGGTATACACATACGGGCAGCGCCTCGCCGCGCGCTGCTATAAGTACCTAAGGCTGCCTACTCATCTGCTGTTGTTTGTCCCACGTCCCCCCACGCCTTCGTCGTTTTTTTCTTCTTTTTGTTTTGACGACGGCGTCCAAGAGTAAATACGCCCTCGCTCAGATTCACGCGGGGACCGTATACTCCGCGCCGCTGCTGCTGTTGCTGTCCCGACTGCACTTGTTATTGTTCGCGCGCGCGCCTCCGGGAGAAAGTGTATAGGAATTCGAGAGGCGGAGTGAGAGAGAGGGACGTAGACCCAAGCAGCTGGCGTGCTATTATCGTATACCCGACGTGTTTGTATTGTTGTGCTCGCGGAGAACTGGATTTTCTGCTACCTACCCTGGCGCACCACAGATTGTGCTTATCAGAGTTGCTCTATAGCTATTTAAAGAGTATAAGAGAGCCGCCCGTCGAATTGTTTTATTGGCTTCTGAATTGCTCGCTATGGTTATATTTATACACTGAACTCGCCTCGTCTCAGTGGTTCACTATCTATGGTTGGTATCTAGATCAATTAAGGGATGGACACAGTGTGTAAACAATGTTATTTTTAGTCAAGTGAAAGATAACTCACTTTAACCATTCGTAATGGAGCACTCGTCTCTGCTCTCAAAATACATTCACAATAAGATTCACTTATTTCCAATCAGAAGAATCAATACTGAATTTTTCTTATTTACCTGCTGCTAGTTCAATATATAGTAGTTGTTTCAATTCATCATGATATTTTATTTGAAAATGAGAGCACCGAGTACGCAATGACTTGTAATAGACCCATTTTTTTCTATTCTTAAATAGCTCATCTTTATGATGATCATCAAGCATAATTACTAAGCGAGACTAAATGTGATATTTATTGCAGCTTTAAAGATGCATAATAAGCATTGCAGTTGTAGGTCATTTGTAAACTGTAACCATTATCTGAAATAGTCAGTAGGCAACGAGTCAACACTTTCGTTATTTCCAGTATAAACAATCTTACTATTTAAGTTGAAGCAAGAGGAGCCACCCGGTGATTAAAATAAAAGACATAATCAGCACTGCTGGCCGTTGTTTACTAAAAATTAGCTGAGCCACTTCTTGCAAAACTCAGCACTGGGCAAAAAGACTCAATTACAACTTTCATTGGAGCAATAAAGCGCAGACACGCCACTGCAGCATCTTCGCGCTGCGCCTTCCTCATTCGCGTGCACGAGGAAGTGCACATAGGCATATATGCGTGTTCGCAGAGCCTCTAACACTCCAAGAGTCGTGCATGTGTGCAAGCGCGTATACATACATATACAAAACCCTCGCGTGCGCTCTCGTCTCGAATGAACAATTAACGTCCTTGGTTCTTATAAAGTTGAGCGCGCGAGGCACCGCTGCCAAGCGCAACGCAAAAATACCGATGGTTCACCATCGTCGGAAATGTAGCGTTTCGCGCGTGCCGCCGCGCTATCATCGCGCGCCGCGATAACGCGCGCATGCAGCTGCACGCTGTTTATAAGAGCGCCGCCGCCGCAGCAGTCGTTTTCCGTTCGGATGAACTTTGACGCCGCCGCAAGCGCAGTCGGTCTGCTCTCGTATTCTCTTTAAATAATGCGGGTTGCATAAGCGCCGCCGCGGCGAGCGAGCTGACCGAACGTCGGGATCGCGCAGAAAGAGGCTGAGCACCGCTGCCAGAGAGATAAAAGCCAAAGGGCCGCTGATAAACGGGTTTCGAGGCGCGGGGGCCTTTTAGGAATAGGATTTCGAGTTTAGGCGCTGAATAAGGCGCGACGAGAGTCGAATAACGGCTCGCTAGCGGAGATTCTTTCGTGCTTGGTAAAGTAGCTTTCCCCACTTTTTTAACTCGAAGACTGAAAAGCTACATCCTACACTGCGTCCACGCCGTATACAGATCTACGATTTTTCAATTGCCAATTACACAGCTTAGTAGGCGTTCGAAATTTCCATTCAGAATTATACAACGAGGTATTCGTCACACGCACACAGGACTGTTTTCATTAACCGTAATAACTTTATCTCCGCACGTGAGCCGGTGAGCACGCGGTAAACAGAAACTGCACGACTTCATTTCGCGAAATGACACTATTGTAAGCGGAAAGATTTGAGGATCATTTATTTGAGTTACGCTAATCTCGTGGCTCGAAACTCTTTCACGTATAGTCGTAAAAGTCGCGCACATGCCGTGTATAGCAGTGGCGGAGGCGCGGCCAAGTGTCACGTGGCAAGGCAAGACCCGCCTTCCGCTTGCAAGCGCGCCACGACGTCATGTGCTTTTCTACTTGCAAAGTAACGCGCGCGCGACTAGGCTTTCTCGTTTCCCTTCATTGTTTCCACTCGGTTGGCCTTTGCGCGATTATACCTGCCTCTTCCGAAAACTTCAAACTAAAAAGTGAAGAAAATTCTGACTTTATTCCATCATGCAGTAACGTTTCTTTTTCTTTTGATTTTTCGCACATTTCCTCCAAATTAATCTAATTGTCCTAATTTCATATCTGGGACTACGTGTTTCGAATAAGAAAATTGAAAAATATTATTCATCCAGTCGCGAGATGTTCAAGTGCTGTGACATGGTACATATGAACGGTTTGTCGATTCGTTTGCGCTGTGCAGCACTCGTTTTTGCGCTCTTTGACATCATTCAGATTCCGAGATCATTATCATAAAATATGCTTATTATCATTAGGATCGTAAATCCAAATTCTTTTTATTACGTAAATGTAATTAAACGTCATTTTTTATTTATCCACAATTATGAATTTATTTGCATTTTTTTGTTTTGCTTACTTTATCAAAAAAAAACGTTGTGTCTAGGTTATACTAATAAATTACATTCTTCATTTTGAAAAAATGAATAAGTATATCTGCATTAATAAGCCAGGTTCACAAAAAAAAACATGAGAAACATGTTTTCTTACATACTTACTTTGAGGCGATGAATCTTGTTAGAGTGAGCCTTTCCTGGCTTTCCAAGCTGTCTGATAATAAAACGGTATTGAAACAAAATCCCCCATTCTGACTTCGATATCGATTCAATGCCTCAAAATACGTAAGAAAATATGTTCACTTTTAACATTAATCGCATATGTTTAGTTATTGTTGAAGCGAAAGATCCATTAAAAAATAAATTTTAATGAGTTCAAATAGTAGTGATAATCTAACGGGGTTGCCATAGTCGTACCATTACCGACTCAGCAATTTGACACAGTTTCAAACGTATTAAAAATAAAATACGAATAATCACAAAAAATCAAGAGGTTATTGCTCTGTGGTTTTGAACGTTCTACCATCCAGTAAAAGTTTGAAGTCGAAATATCAAGTGGTTTTTACTAAAATTTTGAACAAAAAAAAATTTGGTTTCGTTCAAAGTTTTTGCAAAAACCACTTGATATTTCGACTTCAAACTTTTACTGGATGGCAGAACGTTCAAAACCACAGAGCAATATCCTCTTGATTTTTTGTGATTATTCGTATTTTATTTTTAATAAGTTTGAAACTGTGTCAAATTGCTGAGTCGGTAATGGTACGACTATATGGCAACCCCTTAAGAAACTAAAACAAATTTTATCGTTTGGAATTGAAATAAATAATAGAAAAATATACATGTCATTGACTTAAAAGTATTCACTGTTTTATTTTAGAAAGTAAAATGAACGGAAAACTGCAGCTAGATATTTCATCGTTTTTATACTTTCTTATTTCGTTTCTAAAGCTCTCACTTAATATTTACTTTGTAATGCAATTTGACCATTACAACATTTAAGTATCCGGTAAGATTTTCCGAGAATTTGCAAAATGTCTGTGAAGAAGAAAAAAAAAACGTTAGAAGTTCTCTATAATGCGCGCAGGAGACTTGAGTGTCAAACGAGGTTGGGAAAACTTCGAATTCGATTCCCTATAATCGGATGCCTCTTCGTTGTTGAGTGGAATCGGATTGAACTCTAAATTGACGTTCCTCGGATACCACATCGGCCTCGCTTTATCCCTTAAATATAATAAAATAAATCTCATATAATTCTGGTTTTTATACATATACCAAGTTTTCATAGTATAGTTATTGTTTTAAAAAGTTAAAAACTAATTTCAATTCGCTCATATTTTAATAGATTAAAATTTGTAAAATATTAAATACTTATTTCAATACTGCAGTTGATTTCCGACAAAAAATTATATTCAAAAGGAAAAACTCGCGCGAGAACCGAAATCTCCGCGCTGCTTTTGGCCTTTGTTTCTCCGTTTCGGCAAGACAAGAGCCGATTACACACGCTCGTGCCGGGAGATTTCGCTTGTAGGTCAGGTTCTACTGATGAGTTCATTGAGATCACGCATCATAATGCTGAGAGTTAAAAAATGCCTTATATATATTGTACATATACAAGTGATTTCGACACGTCGCTGCTGCGGCGAGCGAGATAATCGCTTATACGGAGCTTCCCGAGTCACGAAACGTATATAGGCGATCGAGCGAATACGCCGGATGATAGTGAAGGTACATTCGCGGCGTCACGCCATAGCGGCACGCGCGAACTGAATAGATTAGGATGTGTATATATACAACTGCAGATTTAGCGCCTTTTTCAGGAATACTGTTACACTGTGTAGGAACGGTTTTCAATATTATACATAATATCACGTTTACCATTTGTCATTTCGACAATTGTTATATTGCTTCATGTCACTTCTTCTGCATTTCATTGTTTGTTTTAATCGAAGATTTAATATTCACGTCGTTGCCTATTTGTTTCACATTTACTTAAAATGGAAAAATAAAAATATTTACAAATGAGTTTTGCATGCGTCATTGCATCAGTCAACGGAGATTTTCCGATGCATACAAATGTGCAATTAATTTTGATCATTATATTTAATCAGAATAACGTAAGTTGTAACTAATTATACTTTTTAGGTAGTGATGTAGTATAACTCATTTACTAATGATAATGAACATATCGGCAATGTCTCGGAGAATTAAATTTAGTATAAGACGATATTGCAAACTCAGTCGAAGTCACTGACCATTCGACGATCCTTTTCTGAATTTTATACGATTCATTTAACATAAAAAGTAAGATATTCCATTCCACATTATACCTATTTTATTTGTTGAAAATAAATATTTTAACTCAACAAATTATACCTCATTTTTTTTAATATTAGCGTCTTAAACTAGTTTTGTCTATACTATAAAAATATACTAGTTACGCAAATTGGGATAGCGAAATTTCTTTACAAATTATGAATAAAATGTGGAGCCCGATTATGATTGGCCAATTTAAATAGAATTATGTTGATAAAATATTACAGAGCGTAGTATGATTGGAAATTTTCACAAGGTCCAACGATTAAAACGGCCATTCAACTCGATCTTTATTAGCTTCTTAAATAAAAACTACTCTATATTGAAGTATATTGTTAGAATAAATTATATTAAAAATTATATGCAGTAAATATCAACATTGTTCCGAAGTGATTTTCAAGTTATCTATTTTTATTCATGGCCTTTTGTACTTATATGAATGGAAAAAAGATCAGCGGGCATATAATATATAAATGTCTTAGACAGGAAGTTGACTGTCGTTTAATTATTTATTCTGTACTGGCCATGAAGGAAGAACTTAGAAATAAGTAGGAAACTTTTACCTATATAGTCAGATTCGGCTCATTTACATATTCATGTCCACATGAAAAATCCCAATTTAGAGTTCAACATAGCTAATCTCTATGGGTGACTAACCATTACCTCAATAACTTTTTAGGTTAAGACTAAGACTAGATGGTATTAAGATAAATATTTTAGTTGTATAACATTTCCCTTACTTGTTAATATTGATAAATTGACTCAATCAAGCAAACCAAGTGTTTGTAAATTGTCATATAAATGCTTTAAGAACAAATTTTAATAATCAATAATCGCAATGTAGTCACATCGACAAATTAATTCGGTTGTTAGAGTGGAAGTATAAACCATCTGTGCAACATATGCAATAATATTAATTCAGCAGTTAAATTAGCCTTTAAGCTTATATCTGAAAGAACTACCTATATGACCGACAAGTGAGCGAAATCAGTTTTTCCCTACAAACGCACGCCTATAGACTCAGCCGCGTTATCGGTGCACGTGTACTAATATATACAAGATCATTTATCGGCTTTCTCCTGCTTTCAGGCGGCTAGGAATCAGCAAGCATGCAGGCCGAGCTGATGTACCGCAAGAGCACGCCGATGATGTCGCACCAGGAGCAGCTGCAGGCGATGGCCCAGGCGGCCGGTAGCAGCAGTGGCCACAGAGCGCTGGTCAAACGGGAAAGTCGCGACTCTCGCGAGACCATACATTCGGGCCACTTTATGGTCTCGGACTTTGAGGCGGAGGCTCAAGACGACGAGGACGAGCTCGCGGTGCCGGTGCCCGACGAGGAGGCCGCCCGGCTGGCCATCATCGCCCCCGCCGGCTTCTTCGAGCGCTTCGTCTCGAACTCGACCACCGACAAGAGCTCTCAGCAGCTCAGCATCGAGACGTCGCTCAACAAGCTCTTCCAGTGCATGTCGCTGGCGTACAGGTGAGCAACACGTTGTTCCACTCGGTTATAGTTACTCTTATGGACATTTCTCGTGGACCAACTGCCAATATTCATCACTCATACAGTATACATAATCGTTCGTTTCTAAATGAATTTTACCTCACTCATTTGGTACGCACACAAATACTTAGATTAATTTTCTGCAGATTAAAAATTAAAATGACATCACATTTATCGAGCATCTACCAATTTGTCCGCCTGTGGAATCTGTAGTGGCGAAATAATGATAACGTAACACTTGATAACCTAACACATGTTCTATACATGATCCATAATTATCCAAAATGGTTTAATACTTGGAAGAGGCCCAAATTGATAAAGACATTAAAATAGATAGCAAATAATTGATTTCATGATTCTTATATAATCGATTTACTATAAATTTTCAAACATTTCTTTTTTAAGTGGCTGTATAATTTTAATTTATTATAAATATGTTTTTACCTTAGTTAATAGTGTGTATTAATTACTGGTTTTAATTACGTTGTGGAGAATTCAAGGCGGAATTTCAGTGTAAACAATATATGTTAATATGATACGTTTTTCGTTGTGCTGAGTTTCATGGTTGAATCAAATTAATAAAAGATTCATTCTTTATTGACTTAAAAAGTTGATATTTTCGAAAAAAGTATATTATTAAAAGTTTATACATGTAGTGATGCACGTTATAACGAAATACATTTACAAAAAAGTTTGAGTATAAAATGTTAAAATATGAGGAGGTAAAACTTACTGTTTTTCACCTAAGCCTTATAGCTTTTTTCGAAGATATAACGGTTTCAGCATTAAACAGACTTGAGTATATAAATACAATATTTATAGTAAATAATAAATAATTAATATATTTCAATCCATTTTATTTGGACCTGCCGTTGGCTCTTAATAATTTTAAACTGAAATCATTTAATATAGACAAATTTTAATAGAAAGTTTTTCAATATACTATTAGTTTCAATAAGTGTTTTTAAAATTAAATTCTAGGATTACAATTTGTCGGATAAAGAGTTATTATAAAATTTTAGAATGAATTCACTTACCTTAATCTAGATGCGGAAAAGCCTAATCTCTAACGTGTACGGAATCAAACGTGAGGAAAACCAGATAACTAATTCTTGCTATTTATTTCAATCGATTATTTCAATACCGATATCTATATTCAACGATACGATCTTTAATAATAATCCATATTCGTATGTAATTATTACTTCACCATTGTTTTGGTGCGCAAGATATATACGCTATATAAACTTTAATATATGAGCTCAAAAAAAAAAATTTATATTGTATTTATAGTTCCGTTTATCGATACTTATACTTTTTATATATAATAATACTAGTTCGGTAAATATATTGAAAAATCGCGACTTTATAGTCAGTGAAAGTATGAAACTTACTGAGCCAGGAAACGCAAATGATCTTTGATTCGCAAATTACAAAGAAAACAAATGTCGAGTTCACGCGAGTTCCAATTCCGAGGGTCGATCCTCCCCAACAAGCTACTATTAATAACCCAAGAAACTGATATAATAATTATTTTATAAAAAATTGCCTTTCAATATTTCTCAACGAATTTTTCATGTTTTTTTCCTACTTTTTCAACGTTGGTGAGCAACGACACATTTAATTTTAAGGTTTTGTGTGAAACAACCACCCTTATGTAAAATAATGAAAGAAACAACCATCGATAAACAAATTGTATTATAGCTCATTAATAATTAATCATCTTACACTTATAATTACACGTGTAAAATAGGATTAATTGTAATAAGCTATTGAAAAAAAAACAAGAATGCAATTTGTTAGTTTGTTGTTTTAAAAGATAAGCATACATTTACCGAGTGAACTTTCGTTAAAAACAGAATCGTGTAGAAGTGTGACGCGCAAGACGGCAAATTTGCCGCGCGCGCGCGCGGCTCTGGGAATTGTTTACACATGCAGCTCGTTTACACTAGCGCCGATCGCCGCCGCTCCGCTTGATAAAAGCCAATTGAATTAATGAAAGTGAGGCCTTCCAGGTCCAGCCGCACGCAACGCCACAATTAAAAGCAGCCTCGCAGTGTCGCACAGCGCCGCGCCTACTCGTTTCATCTCCTATCCTCCCGCGCGCGCGCGCGAACAAGTGACGAAATTGCTATCATCGTCTAAAAATTTATTCGACCGACGCGTCTGGATTTTTTTCTTCTAGCCATTGATCAATTCATTTTATTTATAATGATATGATTTATAAATAAACTTATGTAGCATTTGTTATGGTTTTTTTATACGTACATATAAATATAGTTAAATGACTATTAAGTAAGTCAATAAAAACAGTTATTACTTGGAATTCTTTCTCCTATATCTAAATAAAATTATAAAGTTACAACTTAATTATTTTTTGTTTTCGTTGATAAATATTAAAATACGTTTTTAGAATGCACACGCGCCTGCATTTGAAACATGGTTGAAGTGAAATGCGGTTAATGTAATCGTTTATCTACTGAATTCGAAGCCGAGTAAATGCCCTTTCACTATGTACATTTATGCTTGTTTAGCAACTGCCTAGTCGAGGCCACCGAAGGTCTTTGTTTAAGAAAGAAATTACAATTTGAGTGAGTGAACGTGAGACTTATTTTGTTCGATTTAGAACCGTTCGGTAACTTTTTTAATCTTTTCTTATAGAAATAAAACTAGTTTAGAACATTTATACATTCTGGAATTCCTGAATCACCTTTTTATATTAACGTAAAGAGAACATATCAGTTGTGGAAATTATTTAAAAATTACAACTTATTAGTTTATTTAAACGAAGCTTATTATCCTAAGCAAAAATTGTTTACTTAAAGTTTGGAGACTTTAGAGACTTGCGATCTGTCAATTTCGAGTATTTTGTTTGTAAGACTGGAGGCATCGCGTGACGTCATAGCTGAACCGTATAAATCTAATACCAACACGGCGCGGCACGTGTGTTACGCACGACCGTCATTCCAAGGCTGACGAACACGTTTTCTTCTTCTTTCGCTCTTAGAAGAATTTCTTGGTTGCGTTAGCACAAAAAAAGATTTGGCCAGTGGCCACCGTCCACGGTTGAGAAAAAAAATTACGGTGATCAAAACAAACAACCCAATTTAAATGGCACTTCACTTATTTTGGATAGACACGCCAGTACTATTTACGCAATTTTCGGTTTGTTTTGGTGACTCTTATGATAAATCTCTTTCATCAGATTTATTGGAAGAGTTTATTTTCTGTAATTATCCATTACTTCTAATATCAATAACTTTTTAAAATATTTAAATTTTAAATACTTTTTAAAAGAAAATAATTGTAGTATATATAGAAATGTGAAAATAAAGTCGATAACAATTTAAATATGTCTAAGGATAAATAAAAACGTATAGAAATTATACAATAATTTATAATATTTATTCAGGTCATTTTGCGCAAATTTGTTTATGTGACCAGTGCTTTGAATTTTAGTTATTCTATCGGTAAACCAGATGCAATAACGCTAAAAAAATCAAGCTTGCCCGTGTTGCAGAAATCGGGTGAATAAATATTAAAATTAACATTTCGCATATACTTAATTTTCATACCCAACGAAAAATATTCATATTTGATTGATTTGTATATTTTTTAATCTTTGTAAATTACATAATATTCGTATCTTTAAAAATATAGATGATGCAACATGTATTTAAGTTCGATACATAATGAGTATACATGAAAATTCTTAAACGTATTTTTTTTCTAAGTAATAAACAATTGAATGAAATATTAAAAGAGCTAAAAGTGCTCAGCACGCTAAAGTATCATTACTACGCGTAATCATACGCATTGGAGGTATGTGTTTGTTGAATTCTTAAACAAAATGTGGAGATGTGAGACGCCAAATATCCTTCAGCAAAGACTGATAAGTACCTACTGTCGTCAGAGACGAAACAAAGAGAAAACTGGCACTCTTCATTTAAAATATTATTAGGAAGAAATTCGATTGATCAATGATTAAATATAATACTTTATAAATAATTATTTGTAAAGTTAAAATGATTAATGACATTCATGAAATTTATTTTTTTGTTATTAATGAAACGAATAAGAATATACTTTTTAATATACTAGCAAGATCATGCGCGCTTTATTTCTTCATACGAGGAGTTTAAAATTAAAATTTAGATTAGAACTAACTTAAGAATTTAATTTTGAGGTTAGAACGGTCATCACTTTTTTAAAGAGAGGAGTTGACAACAATGAAACAGAATATATGTTACTTATATGACACTGTCATAAAACACGGCACATTGTCTTAAACGCAGAAGACTACGACACATGTCGTTATATATCCAGTTTAGTTTTAGTCAATCAGCTCAATTCTTTAGCACAACAGCCTCGCGTCAGTCAAGTCAGCGTCAACCAATCACAAGTTTATTTTGATCGGACTTAACCAATCACAAACTTCTTATTTTGGCTTCACTTTCCGCTCATCACTTTTTTTAAGATAGGAGGATCATTTTCTCTTTTCTTCCTCTGCAAAGTCAAAAGATTCAAAATCTCTGAAAACAAGAATCGTTAATACTGTTTCTAAAATTTTCCCGTCATCTCAGCGGGAATTGTGCTTGAAATCGTGCGTATACTTCGATTGATAAACGCAGACTCGTATTATACGAGATTCCTGTGAAACGACGTATACATACTTACGTGCTTGCGTATTTTCGCTCGCGTGTGTGTATACATGTTACACACATAGCGTTAATAACCTCGGATGAGTGAGGCTCGTCTACACGCGAGTATGCGAGTGGCGCGACAAATAACGTGCCTTATCTGATAGCCGTGCGCACTTATCGCGTATCGCGACGTAGCTCCGAATTTTCCTTTATTCCGTTTTACACTCGGAAAATTCATATAAAAGAATTTATAATTTTTCTAGATTCGTCCTCTATACTTTAGAACCAATAAAGCGCAGGATTTTCATTTTAAAGCGGTACTATCGGATTCCTTACATTTTTTGAATTCATAATTCTTCATGCTTTGTTATAGCTTATTGATGTAATCGCAAGGCTGACGTAAACAACGAAAATCAATTAATTCTGTCGATTCTAAATTATTATTATAATTACTCGATCAACTGAGTGTCGACAAAAGCGAGCTTTATGTATTTTAGTTTTTATAAGTATAATCTTACATATTAAGTATCTTACATATTTATAGTATAAGCATTATTACTATAAATGTTTAAAATGAACCAGTTTTACAAGTATTACTGATCAATCAAGCTTATTATTTTTAGAGATATCACTATTCTTTACCTAATCTTTTTTGAGCATGTATAGCAGTTTTTCAAAAGTACGTAATATTTAAGCAAGTAGGTATAGTTTTGGCTTGTAAGTAAATAAACTTAGTTTATCAACACCTGTTCAAAGAATTCGCATTATTCCTATGGATTATGAACGCCAATGTTGGTAGGAGCAATATACTTTAAAAAGCTGTCTTTTCTTATAAAATTTTATAATGAATAAGTAGTTTTAATAGCAAAAGTTTTACTAGATAAATTTTTAGAAAAAATACTTTATTAATACAATTTTTATTGTTTCATTTCGCTGAATAACAAAAATTTCTAATCAAATTGCAGTCTATTTTACATACTTAACATTCAAAAATTGTAAGACTTGCTAAATGAGTTTTGGTCTAGCTCTAGTAAAACGAAGTCACCAAGCAAAGCCTAGCCTCTAATCTCGAATCACTAGGTGAATGGTATTCGCGCATAACACAAAACAGCATAAATTAAGGTGTATATAATCAATCGCATAATTAAACCAAACTACTTCGCAGCGTATCAATTGAATTGAGATCGCTCTATTCTACATGTTCGATAGGAAATATTTATCAGTAAATAGATTTTTAACATATCTTTAACTATCTAACTAATCTTTAGTCTAACGCAATTCATAAATACAGAACAATATTTTTTTAGACATTATATATGTTTGAATATATGCTATGAACAAAATTATTTTTTTTGTCTAACGGCCCGAAAGTGCCACTTTTGCCCCGGCGCCCGATCGCAAAGGTTGCATTTTCGGCCTCGCCAGGCAAAAAAATCGTATACGCACCATGGGAGAAAATAAAGAGTGCCTCAGACCGCATGTTTGTCACCCGAGCCGAAGGCGAGGGTGACAATTTACATGCGGTCTGGGACATTCTTTACTTTTACTCCCTAGGGGCGTAATATACTATATAATATGAAGTGACGCTGAAGTCTTTGTCAGTCAAAATTAAAAAAGATTTCGACGTTTCAAAACGTATGTAAGCAAATATTGCATACTAAATATCTTAAAACAATCGTTTCTTTATCATGGAGTGATAGTAATAACCGAGTCAGAACGAAAGCTTTAATATCCGATAATTTAAATCAAGTCTCTGTGATAAAACATGCGGACTAACGGATAATTTATTGAAATATTGATTTTCTCTAGCAAAGAGTTTATTTTTTCTCTTAAGTTTAACTTACAATGTATTACTGGTAGAATATTTTAAAACTTTACTTTAACCTTGATATAAACTTCTTTTTAATATTTTTTATATTATTTCATTATTTTTAGTTATATTTTGAGAAAGAACTACTTTCTGTGTAACCTCGATTAAAAATAAGCTTTTTAGCTAAATATAAACTTTAATCATATTTCTTTTTTCATAGGAATGAAATTATTATAATATTTTTAAATTAATATACATTTATATAACTGCGTAATCATCAGATTTGTAAATTTGTTTAAATGTAAATTTTGAAAATGAACAAACTTTAGATTTTTTTAAAATATAAATTGATTCGAAGACGGTTTTTAGAATGATCAGTGCACAATTGTGACATGATAAATAATCGATATGTAGGTCGAAATTACCATTTAAAGGATGGAACAAAGGTTTAAGCAATAAACGTATGGAGTACAAACGTAGATCCCTACCTTATACGTCCGCAAATGAGTCCGAATAAAATCAAATTTTATAAAATTCGATTTTATATCGCATACGGACCTGTAAATCAAAAAATAATGTTCGTCACTCGGCCGTAAGATTTCACGATCTCGTGTGATAGAGCAATACTCGGACCGACTTCGCCGCGGTCCTCGTACGCTGCGATCACTACTCGGTCCGTGAAATCGTGTATACCAATTCTTAATAAGATTGAATCCCAATTTTCTAAAAAGAAATTTTTGTTATCAAAATAAAAACATAAAGTATATAAGACAGAACCAATATTTTATATTTGTGAGATGATTTGACTGACAGTATGAGTAGAATTTGTGAATGTGAAGCAACTGTTCGCTCTGCCAAGAGTGTGGACATGGTAGAAAGAATCTAACCACCATATTAGACCAACGTTTCAGACTTTTTAATAAGTCCGTCTTAGGTAAAATGCTATACGTGTCACAACCAATAAATTGCTAAAAGTATTATAGGTAGCTTTAAGTCACATGGAACCATTCAAGTTTTAGCTGTTTTCAAAGTTTGGATGAAAGAAACCTTCTTTCGAGTTTTAGCCAATTCGGGGACCGCCGGACCGTGCACTCTTCTTAAAAACCTCATCCATGATGCACATTTTGCACGCAAAAATATTCCTCCGATGTTTCGTATAATTAAACAAATAATGACAGCATCATAAGTTAATAATACTACAATAATTTGATAAATAAATATTTAAAATTGTTGTTTCTTTTTATCTAAGATTAAAATTTTTATCCAGAGAGTATATATAGCATATAGCTTATCTAATCATAAAGCATGCGTCCTTAGAGAAAAATGAAAAGGTTTACCACAACATGCCTTCTCGACGTCAGAGAAAACTTATATCAATAACGTTCATCTTCACTATAACGTCATTTGTTTTTTGTATCATTTCAAGAAAAAGAATGAACACGTGCATGGCGATATGTACTATTTCTATTGCTTTATTTGAATAAATTATAACATCTTCCGTAAGTATTAAAGCCTTACAAATTTACGTTCAGACTAAAAAAATTCATTAAAATTCAATTAATGAAATCAATTTAATTACATACTTTTAAGAAGCATTTATATAGACAGATTTTTATAGTGTTTCGTACATTATTCATTTTTAGTTTACCAATAAATAGTTATAATTAAAATACAGTAAAGAGGAACATTGGGACTTGGTACCAAAATAAAACATAGCCAGCGTCGATAATGGTTATAGGAAATTCACAGCCTGGGTAACTTGCCGTTTCTCTTATCCGCGAGAGGCAAATTTCTTGACACTTCACAGATATAATCAATAATAATCTTAAGTTGCGGCAGCAGTAAATTCACGCGGTATTTTCTACTTACTCTTATTGTCAAGTTTATTCAAAACTCAATGTACTTTATTTTTTCTACACTCTTTATATGTATTTACTGCAGCATTGTCCTTTCATGCAGTTTCACTATTAGGTATAACATTTTCATTCTTAAGTTACTTTTTTAAGTTGGAGGCGTAAATTAGAGTTTCAAATGCAGGCTACTCAACTTACTGGTACTTACGTAGTTAACTATGTGCAATTTGTTGAGAAATAATTTTTTTGTATTTCTTTAATCAATCGCCAATTGTGATCTTAACAATACTTTTATTCAACTATATGTACTGATTTCATACGGATAAATATATCATTTACGAAGCTCTACTTATTATTTATTCATTTGAATATCTAAAATCGCGTAAAAATATCAAAATCTATACTAACTATTGACTGATAAAAAAGTAATTTATCGAGAGCTAAGTAAGAGGAAATAGATCTATACAACACCTTATTTCTCATCATTCAAGAAAAATACCTAAGTGTTGAACAAATTAACGAATGGTTTTTAACTACAATAGTAAGTTTTTAACATAAAAATTGTTTACTTTTATCTGTGGGAGCACACAGCTTTTTTCACTATGAGTAATTAAAGGAGCAATAAAAATTACGAGTAATCTTTGCTATTTTCTGGTAAATAGTGATTAGTCATATCCATAAGACACAGTTGTATGCGTTGTCATTTTATGATCTGCTAAATTGCACGACATTGCGAGTGAACTAGATGTGGAAATTCACGAAATCATGTTTTAATATTTTTACTAGGAATAAAAGTAAAAATTACGGCTTACATATTAAAGTTTACACTCATTATTGCAATGTGGCCCTTCTTTTTTAAACAAAAATTTAGATTTTTTTTTTAATAAACGTTTATAACTACATTTTTAAAATGTAAAATATAAGTGGATGCCTGGATTGATTAACAAAAGTTATAAATTAAAAAGCATAAGAAAATCACAAAAATTCCGGCAATTATGTAATTAAATATTAACTCTTATAAATTTAAAAAGGAGAAATGACTACATTTTTTGCTTGTTTTCAAATTAATTGACGTATCCACTGTTATATTTCGATATAGACAGTTGTAATAAAGTGCGTTGCTTATGCATGTAGAAAGCTCTATTTATGAGTAATGGGTGGAATGATATACACCTATATTTAAATATATAAATGACTCAAGATTAACATTTTTAAAATGTTATACAGTAGGAAATAGCTCAGGTCAAGCAAAACAAAATCATGCTTTTATTGATACACTTTATCAACAAAAGTAGTATTCTGTGGAAAATTTATATGAACACAGGCAATAAAATATCACAATCTTCACGTATATTTCCTACTATCAAGTGTTCAGATAGTAAATAATATATAGTAATTTAATTTAATTTTATAGCACATTATTTTTATGTCAATTAACCTATAATATTTGTATCGTATTATATAACTGTCAATGATAATTATTGAATTTTCGTACAATTGTTGTAAATATACAATTATTGCATCAACAAATATATTCAACAATAACTTGCGTACATATTATTGGCGTACTCAATAATAGTAGTACAATAAAAGGACGGTTTTAACAAGAAAATATTCGGATTTGTTCCAGACAGAAGCTGACGTCGCCCAAGTGGAATCGCTTCAAAGGCATTCGGCTGCGATGGAAAGACAAGATTCGGCTGAACAACGTCATCTGGCGATGCTGGCACATGCAATGTGAGTTTTTCCTTACTCGTAATAGCATTCCACCTCATTCTTCACGGCAATGCATAAGCGGTGCAAAGCTCACGGGATAGTTTCCTAACATTTCGCCGACTTGTCATTCGCTCTCGCGCGCATAGAGTGAAGCGATAACGCGTTGTTTTTTGATGGACACTACGTGCGGAAGTTGCCACAGTTACTAGTGTTACTACGTCATCTCGGGAATTGACAATGAACTTCATGCGGAATACACTCAGATTCTTACAAAGTTTCAACAGTAGAACTGTTGACAAAACAAGATCGGTTACTGATGATCATTATGGTCTGATGTTAATGCCATTTCTTATACGTTAGTTTATCTTGTATTATATAAATAGTGGAGGATAGAAACCGAGTAGAATATGATAGTGGACATTTTTCATAACTATATAAAACATCTTATCTAACAGAGTCAAAATATATTGTAATAGTTACGATTGATACAAAATTAAGTTTGATACTTCGATAATATTAGTTTATTGACCATTCTTAGTAGTTTATAATTAACTATAGCTATTATCGTTCAATCGACATTAGCATTACATTACAAAATTTATTTTATTTTATCAGGGTTTATAAATCTTGAAACATAAATTTGATTACATAATTTTTTTTTTAATCTTCAATTGCTAACCTACAATATACATATTAATCAACGATAGTACTTCGATAGAATATATTATCGTCGGGTGGGAAGAAAAAGGTGTGCGATCTCGGCTCGGCGTTTAAGAAAGTGCCATCTCGCGCGCTAAGATTTTTCATCGACGTTTACGTTGAGATCGCACCTTTTTTTTCCCACCCGACGATATGTATTAGATCTTTCTCAAAGTTAACTTCAGCGATGTTTTAAAATCTCAAGTCACACCAAAATACCTGCATTAATAGCATTTCATCGGAAATGTGATAAGGAAACGTATATCTAGACATTAATATTGCATCATACAGTTTATATATATATCATAATTTTAATGAACAAATGTTAAATATTTTGATTATTAATCTTCAATTTATCTCTTTTTCGTTGAAGTTTATACGTGCAACTATGAAAAAAAATATTGCTTTATACATATACAGTTAAAATCGTTTAGAATTAATTATTTATCTCTTAAATGCACACGGTTCTTTCTCAGATTCAAACGATTCATCATAATTTTCCTTACACTCACCTGCCCACAGGGCGCCTCAAGTAATATTTGAAATTTTCAATGAATTTTATTTTTTTAATATAACTGGTAAAGTCAATTAACCGTTGAGAATGGTATCATAAATGAACTTAAGCGTGTCAGCGTGAATATCGGTTCGCCGTACACTCATCTCAGTTGCGATGCTATCTCCTCTCCCCTTGTTGCACGCAATTTTTTCCTCTCGTCGCACACCGCACGTCCCGCCGTCTCGTGAACTTTAGTTGCGATAACGCAAGTGTAATAAAAGCATCGTGAGAGAGAAAGAAAGAAAGAGAGAGAGAGAGAGAAAGAAGCCGGTTCACGCGACTGTCTCGTGCGTGCGCCTGCCCCTCCTCTCTACTCCCCCGCGATTTTCAGCAGCAGCACGCGCTCGCGGCGCTGAGAAAATCTGCGAACTCGTCGCTTTCCGTTATCGGGCCTCGGTTTCGAGGCGGCCGCCGAGCGAATGTACACCTCAGTTGGACGCGCGGTTCTACATCGAGAACTTCGGGAATCCGCCGGCTTTTCCACTTTATCTGCGCTGTCAATTATTTTCAATCTTGCTGCCGAGATTCTTCCACACTTTCTTTATCTCGCATTTTTACCATCGGTTTTAGTTCTATCTTTAGCTCTATCTTTGGGGAGGGAAAATCTCTGCGCGTGTGAGTTTCGTAAAGTCGTCGAGAGGGGTGTAGTAAAGGCGGTTCGCTCGACATCGACTGCAACTGGCACTGCTATCGAGGACAGGAGCTCAGGGGTCCGTTTTATAAGAGTCTTCTAAAATTTTTAACATTTTTTTGTCTTACCTTATCTCGGATTTTTCTTGAAATCTCAAAAGGCAGACCTGCTTTTTTCGCTACTATTGCAACTTTTGATTAAACAAAAAAAAAGTATTCCGAGAAAGGAGTTGTATTCGTAACGCAACTAACAGCAAGACTTTGTGATATCTTTTTGCAGACACTTTATAAAACGGTCGGCCTGAGGGCAAGCAACTTTAAGAATTTCGCGATCACATTACAAAATGCGTCGACGCAAAGTCGGCATCGGGACGTCGATGGGCCCGACGATGTCGGCTTGCGAGCTCCACGAGCAGCTTCGAGTGGAGGGTAGTTAGTTAGGCGCTCCCCGAGCACCTCTTTACGAAACGAAGAGGCGCTCGCTTACGAGCTTTGCATTGTCTTTGCTTTAGATAAGGGTGAGTTTGCCGTGCGAAAACTTCTCGATCCTCGAGAGTTTGCCTATAGTAGTTGAATTTATATTCAAGCTTTTTTGATGGAGTAAAAACTTTTGTAAATAATATATACAGCGATCAAGGGTATTGTGCCAAGTCATAGCACTTTTTCATAGTCAGCATTCAAATGAAATATAAACATACGAAATAATTATTTTCAATAAGTTAATTTTTTAATTAATACACTTTTTGTCGTAAATTCTTCTATAATATAAAATATTAATGATGAGCGCAATTTCGAGAAGCGCATTTTTTAAGCAACTGATCTATGGTAATAGGCGTGTAAATTTGTAAATAAAATGTAGTAATCTGTACGTGAAAACTCAATCATAATTCTTTCAATGTGTACGTACAAACTCTCGTTTTCTTTGATATTTAATCATTTTGCATTGATAGCGCAAACATTTATTTCCGCTGATAATATCTTTTTCTAAATAATCTTTAACTTGTTTTGCAATCAAGAATTGAAAAAAAAACTGAAAATTTTAATTGTTCGATTGTGCTCAAAGTTGACTTGAATTTTTAGTGTGATTTTAATGTTAAAATTACTATTATCAAAAGTGCTGTACTATATAATGCGCATATTAAATAGACGTATTTACATGTGTTATGCATAATAATTTTTTGCAACCTTTTTTCAAATTGTTCCATTTTTTATTTCCAGTTATACTGAAGCAGAACACATTAGTGTGTCAATTCGCATCCCCACTTGACGTCGACACACACAATAAACCCGAGGTAAGAATACACATTACATATATATCTTAAGTTTTGTTTTCCATCCACTGATAATGTTGTAAAGAGGGTTTTTCTTTACATTCTCTTACATTTTATTTTCCTCTTGTCTTCTAATATAAATAATTATAAAAATACTATCAACATAATGAACCATTTTTTATTTACCAAAAGCATATCTTTATTCACTCTTAAAATAATATTGTAATATTATCTTTAAATAATTTCAAGTTACTGGAAAATTAAATTACACACCGTTCGATTTCTCATACATCACGTTAACTTTAAGCCAATTCTTTTAAGACTGATAACACATCATTAACTGATATGGTATATTTATATTTAGAAATAAAAAGTCGAAATAAAGAGAGGAAAGCGTATGTATCGCATTGTGTGTTAGAAAATCTAAGCTGAGTGTGCTTTTTTCGTTATCAGGCGGTCGTCTTGGAGGGTAAATACTGGAAGCGAAAACTCGCGGCAGTAACGGCCGAGTACAAGAAATGGCGTATGTTCTACCGGAACAAAATCCTCGGTTGGACGAACAAAGATGGCAGCGACATGGTATGTAACACTAGCGGCTTTTCCTCGTATCATCGGATCAATTTGCATTGCTAAGTCTATCACACAGAGGAGAATAATAAACATATAGAAAATTCAAAGCGTCTGGATTATTTGCATAATGTTGTAGACGGCGTTAAGTATCTGCATTACTTTGTTCTCTAATCGGTATTTTCAACGCTGTGCTAAATTGTTCAAGAATTGTATCAACAGCTTTTCAAGAATTCACTTCGAAAGATTAAGATTAATTAATATTTTAATATTAATAATTAATAATTTTTTTTTTAAATATCAATAATTATAAGCTCGTTGCATATTTTACAGAAAATTCTTATTGTTCTGAATAATACCAAACATTTATTTCATACGAATACGAATTCTTAGTGTTTTTTAATTTTTAAAACAGTAAATTGATAATACCAAAACTAAGTAAATAATATTTAGCAAATATAACAGTAATTTGACTCTCTTTCTGTTATAATTATACTAGCTAGTCTATATACAGTATTAACTGGCACGGCGGTTTTCAGTTTTCATGCCAAAACTGGTAGTAACGAATTCTTTAACAAATTAAAATACCAAATTTATACGACTTTTTATGTACAATGTAATTCGAATTTACCGCACTATGATCGTTTACTCATGTATAGCAATAGTTATAAACTAATGAGCATTACTTATTATTTATGTCGGGTTTCTCGCTCTAAAGTAAATATGGTAATCGATAAAATGACGGATTATTACCCAACTGCAGCTGGAGTCGATGGACACGCTGGAATGGGGCGGTGGCATGGGCAATTCCGGAATGTACGGGACCAGTGCGGGCGGCTCATTTGGCAGTATCGGCGGTGCGACAGGTGGAGATGCGCACAGCATGATGGTTGACGAGGACTATATGGAACTCATGACTGACACGCTCTTCTCGACTATCAGTTCCAATCAGCCGTTGTATTTTCCCGACCCCCGCGAAATCGGTCAGTCGACTAACAATTCTTAATTCCCTTCTCGACAATCTTTAACTTTTTATATGTGCCTTGACACTTTGTTTATACTAAATGTTCAACTCTTATTAATTCTTTTTGTATTGATACTTTTGTCCCCCCTTTATCAACAAGTACGCTGACAGATACTTTTTTCAGCTCGAGGAGCCAGTTTGGCTGATTTCATTCAACCAAGTTTAGGACCGTTACAACCAAACCTGGACGACTTCATAGACACTTTGGAACCCCTTCAAGGTAGTTTTCTATTAATAAATATTTTTAATTGATTAAAATAATGAAACTTTGGTCCTCCCCAGTTGATAAAAATTCAGTGCCAAAATGTGCCAATATTGTTCCAAAATGTGTAAAACTGTGCCAAAATGGGCATAACATGTGTCAAACCATACGCATTTTAGACATTTGGCACGTTTATGGTGCAGTTTAGCACAACACGGGCACAGTTTGGCATAATGAAAATTAATCAAATTTTTTTCACACTCGGCACAGTTTGGCACAATATTGGCACAGTGTGAATCAGTTTGACACAATATTTCGCTATAATACGCGAAAATTGAGTAAAAAATTTATCAAGCTGTCCCAATCTGTGTCATAACTATGCCAATATGATGTCAAACTGTGCCAATATCGTTGCAAACTGTGACATAACGCGCAAAAATTGAGTTAAAAAAGTGTAGTAAAATTACTTATGATAAACTGTGCCAAAGTTATACCAGACTATGCCAAACTATGTAAAACTGTACCATAAGCGTGCAAAATGTCTAAAATGCGTATGATTTGGTACGGTTAAGGCACAGTGTGGCACGATATTGGCACAAAATTTATTTCCACTGAAGCTATTATAAAAAATTGGCCCCATATCACTAAAATTTTGATTACAAAATTAAGGTTACAGAATATTCTCGTAGAATAAGCAAAACCCGAATTTATTGCTGAAAAATTATTAACATGTATATAAGGTTAACATTTTCCTTGATATTTTATAAATGTTGTAAGAATATCGTGTTTAATTAAAGATCGATTTTAATCCTAACCCAAATATTTATATAATATTAATAATAAAAAATGGCACACTGGAAAATATTCTTTCTTGTAATTAAATCTTATTGTGCTGAAAAGTAATATAGGTTTTGTTTAAAAAAAAAAAAAAAATGCAATATCGCTCGATTATTATAAAAACAATTGATATTATCCAAATAGTCGAATCCAACCTAGTAGTTATTGATGCTATGACATTGTGCTGTCAAAACGTTTTTGGTTAAGAAAGTTAATTAATTAAGAAATCATCAACATTTGACTTTTCATTCTAAAGAAACTTGTGGCAACAATATTTATTCATATTACCATTATACAGTGCAGTGTTACTTTTGTTTTGGTTAGTTTTTCTATTGTAAACAGATTCAGGAATTATACGAGATAGTTATCGAAATGATAGAGAATCTTAGATACCTAAGATACCATATATTATTTTTAATTTTACAAAATCTGACAGTTGAAACAAAAATATAAATAAAACCGATATAGCCGCTATTTACCAGTTACCAAGAGGATCAGATAAAACTTCAGAAACATAAACTCATGCGTACTAGTAGAGAAAGAGAATGTAAAGTTCTTCGGGATTAATAAAGTGGTATTTCAATATTCATGAAAGCAGGTGTAGAGAAGGATCGAATAGCTTGATTAATTTTTCCGTAAAGCGCGCGTGATAATCAATACATACTGCGACGTCCGTCGAGTGAATAAAATAATTCAAACGGATTTGTTGCGCGCGCGCTTTTCCAGAATTCCTGAATCAGCGGCTGCCGCCAGTGCCGGAGGAGGACGTGTTCCACAGCGGCGCACTCAATAACAACTACCCGGAGCTGGAGCTGATGGCGCCTATGAACCAGGTGAGCGACACGTCTGCGCTGTCTGCCGCGGCCTCGAGTAGCGACGCCGCCGCTGCCCAGTCGCAGATGCAGACCGAGGAGTCCGGCGTCACTCTGCAGAGCCTTCAGTACACCGCCAGGATCTATACGCAAGCACAGCAGCTGCAACAGCAGCAACAAGCGGCAGGTGTCTTCAGGAATAATGTGTAAGCAATAATTCACAATCTTTTATAAGGAATCCCGATTCAGTGATTCATATAACGAATAATTTTTTTATTTTTACTGTTGTGCTGTTTAAATAGTGAGAATTTCAACGCACTGCAGCAGAATTATGAACAGCAGATTCAGCAGCAGCAGCAGCAACAACCTCCGACCCCACCTGTCAGGGCTAAACAATCTCGGCAGAGCAGGGCCCCTTTGCGTGCTTCTCGGCTAAGTCAACAGCAGCAGCAGCAAGCTTACCAGGCAGCGGCGGCGGTGCAACAGCAGCAGCAACAGCAACACTTGACGTACCAAACGCAGCGGGATTATGCGATGGAAATTCAGAATGCAGATCTCACGGCGACTGCCGGACAGATGCAGCTTACCTTGGCAGAGCAGGCGTCTCAGCATGTTCAGGTTCTTATGGGGCAGCAGCAGCAACAGCAACAACAACAGCAGCGGCAGACGTATGTATCGACAGAAGTGCAGCAGCAACAACAGACTCAGCAAGTTCAAAAACAGTTGAAACCAAATCTGTCGTGCAAGCCGTATAATAAAATATCCAACCAGGGTTACAAGTTCCCGCCGCCAGCGCAGACCTTCGATGCTCAACAGTGCAAGTTCACGAGTAATAATCTCAAGGTAGTATGCGTTGTAGAAAGAACGTAATTGCTAATACTTTACAAGTATTTTCTATCTTTTTAATTATTTCGCAAGTCCATATAACAATTTCTGAAGTGAGAAAGAAATAAATAAATTCTAAGAGAAATCCGATAATTTTGCATTATAGTTAGAAAACAAAAATTGGAAACAATTTATTTTACAAATTTCAGTCAATTATTATTTTTAATTTTAAACTAAGACAGAAAATTGTTAAATCTAG
The DNA here is from genome assembly GCA_900474315.1 of Torymus auratus. Lineage (NCBI taxonomy): Eukaryota > Metazoa > Arthropoda > Insecta > Hymenoptera > Torymidae > Torymus > Torymus auratus. Next base: position 54,684 of record UXGD01000364.1, read on the forward strand.
ATGCATGTTTATAAAAGCAGCGCCATGATATCTAGAGCGCACTATATTTAAATACTTGGACACATTAGCTAATTAAAATTTAATCTGGTCGTATCTACTGTACCTACCTATCGATAGACAATCAGGAAATGCACGATGGCCAGATTTTGCATCGACCACGGCCAAGAAAAATTACGCGTGCGCGAGCGCGCGCACTCGACACAACGAACCGTCCTTATTTGTGTCGCTATAGATTTCTTTCTGTATATTTGTCGTAGGCATTGCCAGCGCAGCAGCCGGTGGTCGCAGTGACAGCCCAGCAGCCGGTGCAATCGCACGTACTCCTGCAGTGCAAACCTCAGGGTGTAGATCTCACAGCGCCAGCTCTGCATCCGACGAAGCTGTTGCCGCGGCCCGCCGCCGCGCCACTCGATAACAAGGAAGAAGTCTTCGCAGTGCCAAAAGTCCGTTTTTCCTTTTTTTAATCCTTGCTGTGAATCGATTAAATTCTTCGATTCTTTCTGATTGCTTATATAATTTTTTAATATTTTAATTATATAATTATTTTAGATCATTTCAATTTTTTTAATAATTACTGAAAACAGAACAGGTTTCAACTGTCAGTAGAATCAATGTTAAAAAATAATGGAAAAAAATTGTTAATATAAAAATTGAAAATGTAAATGATCAAGAGAATATATTGAACGTTCCCAAAATTCTAATTCTTTTAATGTTCAAAAGTTGATCTAATTAAGTAGCTGCAATTGAAGAAAGTTTCGACATTTCTTGAAACATATAACTTATTTTTAAATGATTAGAAAATTGACATTACATACTAACAGTGATAATGGCTATTTAATTGGTAAAATTGGAAAGAATGGAGGACAGTAAATAAACTTGAGCGCTATTTGTAATATAATTAATTTGTTAAACAGTACCAAATGAAAGCAAGAAATCGGTCACGCAGTAGTTCCTCATTGAATGCGCCTCGAATACATCCACCACCGCTAGTTTCGGCGGTTAGCGATCCGGCCTTAAACCTGAACCATAATGTTTTACTTGCGCACTTGCTTACAAACAGTAAGAGACACTTTTTCTTTGTCATTTACATGCGCAAGAGGTGAGATTATCATAATTATATAATTTCACTCATTCGTTGTTTATTTCTAGATTCATCGAATTTATATACAGTGAGTGCAGGTCCCGACAAGGTTTCTACTCAACAGGTCGTCGGCGTTAAACACATCCTGCCCATGCTTCCATCGACTATGTCACCAGGTACACAGGTGACCAACACCTCGCATCACATCAATGCACCAGTCGCGGTGCAAACTATGCACAGTACAGTCAATGCACAAAACCAGGGACCGCAGCAGGTATAGAATTTCTATTTAATTTAGAAAAGTGTTATATTCTTGAGTTTTAAACTTAAACTATGTAAATAAAGAAAACTTGCAAATTACCTTGTAAGTTTTGTTAGATATTTAATCAAGATCACTTGGTCATAATAAAACCTCTATTCTCAAATCTGTTTAAAATTGTAACAGTCGAGTCCTGCTCAGCAGATACTGTTAAACACAAGTAATCAAGCGGCGCATCAGTCACAGAGTAGTAATCCCAACTCGCCAAAAGACAGTACAGCACACAGTCCCCAGGGTCTAAGTCTTAGTCCACTGCACAGCCCAATGAGCATTGGAAGTCCTTTGTCCCCAAGTCGGGGTTACGTGAAAAGTGAACCAGAAAGGGGACAGTACAAAGAGCAACGCCGAGTTGGACACATACACGCCGAACAAAAGCGCCGCTACAACATTAAGAATGGCTTTGATATGCTGTACAGTCTAATACCTCAGCTTAGTCAAAATCCAAATACCAAGATGAGTAAAGCCGCAATGTTACAAAAAGGCGCTGATTACATAAGGTTATTGCGTCAAGAAAGACATCAATTAAAAGATGAGATGGACAAGCTAAGATCACAGATTGATTCACTTAACGTAGCTATAAGGTAAACACTCTTTTTTTTAATATAATTTTTTTTCCATACTTAATGGCAAAGGGATGGACAATTTATGTGATGGAATCATTATTTTATCTAACACTACTTTGTGTTTCATTAATTTATTTTTTATTTAGTAATTGCCAATCAATGTTACCTGCCACTGGAGCTCCTGTTTCAAGACAAAGGACAAATAAAATAAAAGAAATGTTTGACGAATATGTTCGAGTACGGACGCGAGATAATTGGAAATTTTGGATTGTATCCTTTGCTATTTAAAATATTCATGTTCACATTTTATTACATGTTTCTATTTTACTAATTATAAATTATATTTCCTTAATGTTTACTACAGTTCAGTGTATTATTAGAACCTTTAATGATTTCGTTTAATTCTTCCGTCTCTACTGCAAGTATAGAAGATTTATGCAGAACAACGACATTATGGGTAGAACAGCATTGTTCATTAGTTGATCTCAGGCCAGGTATAGAATCCAAAATATTTTTATAAGTTTTTTCATTTCGCTCATTCTTGAATCATTGAAAAAAATTATTGGTATCTATATTTTTCTAAATTATAATATATGTATAGTCTCTATAATATCTATGTTAAATAGACAATAAACTAAAGGTTATTGATAGTAATTTAATTTAATTTTATTACAGCTGTTCTAAATTCACTAAGGTATCTGTGTACAGCCACTGATATCCTTAATGATCCATCTCGATTACCAGAGGAGGCACTCGCTGCCGTTAATCAAAGTGAACGGCGAAAGTCAATGCAGTGATCGATTTCAATTAATGTGTATATTTTAAAATTAAGTGAGGATTTGCGTATAATGCAAATTCATTCTCCAAGTTCGATACGAAACTTGTAAGCAAGAAAGACAGTTACCGCAGATTATATATAATTGCACGAAAACACAATTTGTACAGAAAACTTTAAAGTCATATTAAGTGATAGGAATATTCAAGCTTTTGCGAATGTATAAAACTCCAATGGACACAACATAAGTGCAATTTCTTAGATATTTGCCAATAGATTGTTAATTGCTAAGAAATTAATTGAATATTATGGGAAAATATTTATAGGTAAATGCTTTTACTTAAAAGTAAAGACAAAGGCGCGTGTAAAAATATAAGTATCAAGACTATAGAGTGGTCCGAACACTCATTTTTTTTTTAAATTTATCTGTATTACAAGTTTGTCTTAAACACCAATAAATATTTTATTTCATAAACTTTCTCAAAAATTATTTGAGTGCCATATACATATATCATTTCAAAATATCGAATATACAATAATATAAATTAATTTTTAATTTTGACTTTTTAAGAAATTTTACTAATTACATTATTGAGAACTAATAAGTTGCTCAAGATAGTTATTATATACATTTTTATATAGTATATCACACACATATAGGGAGCAAAAGTAAAGAATGTTCCAGATCATGTAAATTGTCACCCGAGCCGAAGGCGAGGGTGACAACCATGCGATCTGAGGCATTCTTTATTTGCTCCCATGGTTAGTATACTATTTTTTTGTCTAGTGAAGCCGAAAATACAACATTCGCGATCGGGCGCCGGTAGCGAAAGTGGTACCTTCGGCCCACTAGGCAAAAAAGTATATAAATGTATGGTTTTTTTTCTATACAAAAAATTATTTTATCTGTATTCGGACCATTCTGGATAATAACTGTGCTGACTTTGGTACTCCTTTGGTGGAGTTGAATTGGTGAATTATTTTACACCTATCTAGACATATGTAAAGATTGAATTTCAAATTCATTTATACTAAAGTATAGAATACGTCAAATATTTTTTTCTGTAACGAACAGCATTTCGGAGCACCTGAACAATATCTTGAAAAAAAAAAAAAAAAATGAATTTTGTTTTAATTAACAACTCTTCATCGAAAAGTTATGTAGCTAATTCCGTGTATAAATAAAATTATCCATAATTTTTCAAATGCAAAATATGTAAACACAGAGTCTTGATATCATTTAGAAAATATTCTGCCCAATACTTGCCTAATATTTTCAACATTTGATTGTTTAAAAGGTAAATACTAGTGAATAATTAAAAAATCTTTTAAATATAATTGTAAATTTTAATTTTCGTTATTTTCACATTAAAAATCTGTTTGCACAAGAACCAAATTTTCAGACGACTGATCATTAAAAACTATTTTTCTAAATTTTCACAAAATCATGTACATGCGTAAATTTCTTGGTAAAGAAATGAGAAAGAATACTTAATGCAAGAAGGTGAGAAATGAAGTCAATTTATATGAAAATCTTGCAAAAAGTAATCTGATATATAGTATATTAGATTTAATAATTTAATTCTTACAGTTTCGTATGAGACGTTAAAGATTTTACACAATGGTGGAGGCACAGGTTTTGCAATTGTTACTTAGATAAATTGTTGTTATGTTATGCAAGACATGGTGTAAGCGAAAAAAACTTTTACAAAGTGATCTAAACTATTTTTTAAACATGATGATTGATGTTTACTTTATTATACCTGATAAAATAGTGTAGATTCTAACTTTTTTATATTATAACCAGTTTAGAGATTATTTCTATTGAAGGGTTCAATGAGGGAGCCATCTTATATGGAACAAAATAATGTGAACAGAAATATAAAGGAACCCCAAGTAAAGCTTGTTACGTGAATTCTACTCACAAATTATACGTATGTTAAATTGACAATGTTATGTAATGCGAGATTTTTAAAGTTTCATGTGATAATGTAAAAAGAAAACACTTATTACAGTCCAATCTTTAGGTAGAATAATATTGTATGTAAAGAATTTTTGTACATCATCACCAAATGTGTCATTATTGTTACTGAATATAAAACAAAGCTAGATAGAAATAATAGTTTTTTTATCATTTAATAGAAACCTTCTGAATTGATTTTAACATTTTAAAAATTTTCATTTCATTTTATCATTCTTAAAAAATAACTAATCAGAAATTGAAAAATTACAACAGAATGAAATTAAAGAAAAACGAAAAATCGAACTCTTAATAGACATAATTTATAGTCTGTAAAATGTCATCTATATGTTGCAATGTAATATGTTATTGTATGATAAAACTTTATATTTGTATATGAAATTATAATACCTACCTATTATCTTTTAAGAATTAATTTGAAATAAAAACAAAAATAAAATTAACAGATTATCAATATTTCTAGAAAAATACATTTTATTACATTTTCCGCAATTTTAACAAAATAATCAAAATGTACATGCTTTATATAAACATTAGGAATATGATGAAAAATAATAATTTAATAGTATAAAAAAATGGTTCAAGTAAGATAGTAACAATAGCATTACTAATGTAAGTATTTAAATGCACAATTTAATAATTAATAGAATTCAAAAATTAAACAATGTAACATATTTCTAAGAATTAACAGTCAAAATCATGAGTAATTTCATGCACTTTTTAATGTAGTTTGTACATACATACTTCAGTAAACCTAAACTACAATTTTGAATAAAAATAATATCTATAATCATCTAATAAATCATTTAATATACTTATCGCAATGAATTTGTGAATACAGTGGTTTTATCTTTTCACCAATAAAAAAAATATAGTATTTAAAAATGCCATTTGATCATTTTTTTATTGTTAATTGTGAAAAAATAATATAATGAAATACAATAATATATTTAATATATTATATTAAAGATGAAAAAAAAAAAATGTGTTATTGAAGTGTACACTGTTCTTGTAAAGATTGAACATTGCAGGTTACATAAATTATTTTTTCAAAATGAATTCTCTTTGTTGACAAATTTTTGGCATTCATTTTGACCGTTTTAGGTGAAGAAATTTGGAATTAATGGTATATAATAAATACTTTATGTAATAATTTAACTATCTTGTTTTAAGAGATCGTGTGTTTCTTCTTCTTCTTTGAGCTTCCTAAATTCCTCCACAATTAATTTTTCTGCCGAATAAAAAATTTTGTTGTAAAATTTTATATTATAATATTTTATTATACTTTTATTACTCGATGTTCCAAAGATATTTTATTATAAAAATATATTTATGAAAATAAGTGTAATAAAAAAAAAAGTAAAAATATACCTTCTTCTGTTTTTGGATGTGCTTGATCAACGTTATCAATCAGTTTTTTCACAACATCAACTGTTCCTTGAGGAACATCATATTCATCTGTTTTAGTTAAATCATCTAATTCTGTATGAAAAATTTCTTTTAATTTATCTTGAACAGCACCATCAGAAGTTACACCAAACCTTCGTTGATTAAGTAACTCTTCTCGCTGTTCTTTCATTCGTACCTTACATCTCTAGAAATTTGAGCAAAATTGTAAATTATTATAATATCTTTAAATTTAAAATATTTTGAATTTATTTTAAAATAAAATATTATATTATAAAAAGCTTTGAATTCTAACCTTTCTTAAATCTTCACGTAATTTTGTTAAGTCGTTTTTCTTGTTACAACATCTAACTTTTACGCTCTTTTTAGCTAATGCTGCAGTAGACATTGTTAATTTGATTATTTTCTGAGACTTCAATCGAATAATAACTATTTACGTGTGTATCATTGAATATAGATTTTTGATTCGCACCTACTACCTACACGATCGAAGCGTATATAGGATGCGATTCCGTGAATAACTATACCTATACATATAAGCAACTTAAGCTTGTTTTGACGAAACGGAAATTTTTCGAATTCCAAAGAATTCAAACAATAACAAATACTTACTATAATACGTTAGAATGAAAATTACTTTATTGCATGAATGTAATAAAATATTGAATGTATAGAAGACATATAATGGATTTGTATTAACCTGTTTTATAAAACAACCAATTTTATTATAGAAATTAATGGTATTCTGAAAGCATAAATTTAGTAATGATTACAAATGATTATATATATACTTTACATATTAATGAAACAGAATTTGATGTAATTTGAAAAAATAATTGTTGTTACAAAAAAAAATAACACAATTTTCTAGAAAAAAATATCGTTTTATTAACTATAAATATATAAAAAGAATGTAACTAAAATTACACAGTAATCAATATAGTTGTATAAATTACTTTATATTTGAAAATATTTATAATCAAACATCAAAATGATTTTTGTCGAATTTAAATACTAAACATGTAATGCTAAACCAAAGCAAATATATCACAAGCCATACAAGATATGCACAGTGAAATATTTTCACCATCTTGCAACAATGAAAATTTAGGTACATTTAAACAAACTGCAGAGTGAGCATTAACTTGTTCTTGAATATTATATTTTAAAGTTTGTAAACCCATGCGCACTGGTAACCTCAAACCACAATCGCATACTACAAAGTTCTGAATTTCTTTAAGTAAGAATTTAAGGCATATTGGACATATCACATCATCAGCAAACATTGATGATATTTCTTTTTGTTCCCATAACATTTTTTGATACTCTTCATGTATCCATTGTTCTAAAAAGAATTATATCTAAGATGAAAATTTTTTCTATTGCATTTAGTAACCAACTTTTATAGTAATTATTTCAAAAATTTGTATATATATTTATATGTATATGTAGCAATACATACCTTCTATTATTTCATCGATTTCAAAGGTCTCTTCAATAGCTAATGCTTCATCCTGATCAAGAGGAAACCCAAGATCGACAACTGAATGAGAGGAATTTGTTAAATTTATCCATTCCATTGACGAAATATTATCAAATTCTTTATGCACAATATCTGACAATGCATCCTTAACTTCTTGAGAATAATTTTCTAGTCCAAGTCTTCTTTTAGAAAGTAGTTCATCGCGTCTTTCGTGGATTTGACGTCGACATCTCTAAATTTATAAAAAAAATTCATTTCTAAATAAATGATCCTTAATTCATAGCTACTATACTTAATTGAAAAAAGATACAAAATATCACTAACTTCTCGAAGGACATCACGTATCTTTGGTGATCCATGTTTTATTCTTCGAGCTGCTTTGAGAGTCTTTAGTTTAATTGAGTTAGTAGGACTTAGTAGCTCTCTGGCCATCATGATTCTAAATTTTCATAAACATGCAAAGATTAGTAATTATAATTGTTTTTATAACCCAAACGAATTTTATATACTTACATTTGTTCGGTGTCGTTAACTTGTACTCATAACACTCGCCTCGTAGCCGTCGTAGGTCGAAGGCGTATACCTATATTATACTTTTAAACTCTGTCTTGGCTTTACATGCGCTGTGCCTGTGCGTTCTCGTTAATGTGATTTATTTTCCCTCCTAAAAACCTAACCTTGTTTACATAAATGGAAATCGATAAAAAACTGAAATCTCGAATCCTGCAAAACTCGAGATTATAATAAGGCCGTTGGATTTAAAACAACTTTTAATTTGTTAAACATTTTGATTAGTACATTTCAGTAATGAAGACTAGATACTTAAACTAATTTAATTTAATTACGTGTTAACGTGTTACGTCAATAATTTAACAAAAAATATCGAGAAAATAATAATATTAAATAATAAATCTATATTCATATGTTAGCTATATTTATGTAAAAAAAAAGAATACTTATTCGCCTTGTTAAAGTACAGAGGGTCAAGGGACAGTGTGGCAAACGACTGCGTCCGCCATTAATAGAAGAAGCATGGCGCCATTTTTGAACTGGTATATAATATATAAGTGAAAAATATATAAGACTCACGTTTCTTTCTTAGAGAATTATATATAAGATTAAATATTATTTACAATTTTTTTTTTAATTTTTATTGAAATAAAATAAATCTGAAAAAATTTATTAAAAAAATAACTTTATTCTTACTTTACGTAATTGATGAAAAAAAAATTATAATTCATAGAGTATTATAAAAATTTAGAAAATTTGGGATAGGTATGTACATGATTTTATGTATAAATTCTTAAAAAATTGTGCTGTAAAGGCAATCATTAGAATCTATTAACAACATTAATTCATTAGGCGAGATCCATATCTACAGGATAAATTTCTATATGAACACGAAGCCTAATATTTCATTTTGACTTTTTCCAAATCCGAAATATTGCATTACACCATCAATGGTTTCTGAAATAAATATATAAAATTTTATCAATGTGTATATCTGAGTAAAACACTAAAAATGTATTAAAATAAATGAA
>UXGD01000365.1:0-63833 GCA_900474315.1 Torymus auratus
AATCATGAAAATCGCTATTTAAAAAAGTATAAATTTCACATTACAACTGTGTCTCACAGCACAATGCCGTGAAAAATATTTAATTTTCTTATAAAAAACGTAAAGTTAAAAAAAAAGTGTTCTCCTTGTATAAAGGCGGATGTGGTACAGTATGTAGTCGCTGAATATGATTAGGAACTGCGTTCTTTTCAGATATGAGCAGCGATTACGTACTGGTACATTCACATTATCAATCAATTTTCTTCATCTATCGGCATATAGTAAAGCTCTGCCTAAAACTTTTGTCTATTAAAGCCTAATACATACCGGGTAAAATTTTATTGGCAAAGACAAAAGGAGCAGTCTGTATACCAATATTCTAACTCTATTTTCAGTCCATTTAAATACAGAAAATCATTTTAAAAGTACCGTTATTCACCTGTAAAAAATTTCCCCATATGAAAAATATCATGGTAAGTAAGTTTCAAACAAAATTATATTGTCATGCACATCGAAAATAAAAAATCAAAAAGTAAGAAATAATTGTATTATTATGAATGAATCGTATTCATTAGAATCCGACAAAAAGTTGTTACAATGTCAGGTTATATTGATTTCATCGAATTCCGATCAATGCAAAAATTCATGAGATCTTACGTTTCTACCTATTTCGTCGTTGGAATCTAAGAAATTTTTATGAAATTCCAGTTAGTATATATTTCATAAAAAATAATCTTCAAACTTTCGAATTCTTTTTTTTTTAAATTCTATTTTAACAAAACTTAACCATTTATCAACCAAAACCGTTAAAACTATAATGCACACCCAATCAAAATTAGCTACGCACGTGATAAACACATATACCTTCTGTACACTCGAACCCCCGTTTACACTAATAAATTACGAGATTCACTGCACACCACATCACCAAAACCCCACTAAACAATATACTTAAAAACGTGCTAAGTACTCACCGAGTGTAGCCGCTTGGCGGCATCGTGGATCGCGAGGATATGGGTGATCTCGAAGCGCTCGAGCTGGGCCGCGTCCTTGCTGTCCCGATAGTTGCCCACGTAAAGGCCCGGCAGAACCTGTCGACAATCGCACACACGCGTGTTCACATTGTGAATGGGTGGGGATATATATACACATATACACATCGAGAGAGAGAGAGAGAGTGCGACGATAAAGAGGAGACGTAAAAAAATATATAATTTGATACGTCAATATTCGCGTCAATCGGCGCGCGACGCGATCGTATACCGCGAGATTTTACGTCCGCCGGATAACAGCAGGCTCTCTCTCTATACGTGTATATGTGTGTATCATGGGGGGATTCGATGAATATTATATGTATATATAGATATGACGTTGGTTGGAAATATGTTGGCGGTGTTTCTTGGGTTTCTTTTTTCCTAGAAATTTTATATAAATGGGGTATCGGGGGGAGGGTAGAGTTGAGGACGAAAGCAATGCTGCCGTTTGTCCACGTTATACATATATAGGGAATTTATTGAGTCAATAAATATTGCTGGCATTCACTAAATAACAAATTTTATTTACCATGATTTCATTGAAATATTGAATTTTTAATAAAGTTATAAGACTGTAAAAATGTCCTAATGTCATGTCTATCAAAAATTTCGTCACTTGGTAAACTTATCTTTAAGAATGTACGAACTTTTGAAGTAGGATTTTGTAAACTTTAAAAAATCCTTCGTATATTTATGTAACTTTGTTAACTGACTGTATATAGTTTCAATTTATTTAGGTTTGAGAAGGGGTTCTAATAAATGTACCTGAAAAGAATAGGCTATTCACTATCTAACTAAACGTTTTTATTCGTGGAGAACAACAGAATTCATTCATTTAAAACTATACAATGAACGAGTGCTAGATTCAAATTGATGAATATGTCTTTCAGAACTTTAATTTGTTTCTTGAAGATTTAAAGAATGGACGAAAAATTTGTTAATCTAATCGTTTTACATCAATTGATTTACAGCTGAAATAGTAGTAGCAAATAAGTAAAAATAACTTTCGATTGTATAGCGGAAACAACATTGCATTTAAAATGCCGTTTTCGCAGCGTTCCAAAGAGTTAAAATGCCATTAAAGAAAAAGGAGTATCTCACGCAAAGAGTCCTTTCAAAGCGGAGATTCAAGATTCAATGTATCAGAATATAATTCCAATTCCACTTTAACAAACCGAAGACACTACTTTTCCTCAACGCCTGATTATGAACAGTACAATCAATTAATCATTTTCACAAATCACAGACTCCACCAGAATATATATACGCATCCACCCCCACCAACAACTATCATTACCTCTTCCTCCGCATCCATCCGCTTACCGACCTTAGCCTTGCACGAATTCTCTCTCCTCTCCTCTCCTCTACGCAATCGTCGTTAGAATAACATATCGGCACCGAATTTATCGGCCTCTCTCCCTCCTCTTTCTTCGCGCTCGTACAAATTAATAAACTCTCTCCCTCTCACTCACTCTTTCATTCGTTTACGATCCCAGCCTTATCACACACACACACACATATACATACACAGACTTACCGTGTACTCGGGACGCGGACGCGAGCGAGCAGTTCGCGACGGGGCCTCCACTCGATCACACATAGAACCCGCGCGATCGGCACACCAGCATTCGACACTCGGTGCTCACGAGGTGCGGACAGGAGAGAGAGAGAGAGTGAGAAGGGTAGTAGTATAGAAGAAGGATGGCCGAAGGTATGAGGTGGTGGCTCGCGCTACTCGTCCTCGGCGTTTGCGCGGCTGCCCCGCCATCGTCGCCCACTAAAGGTGATTATTATCGTTATTGTTATTTGTTTATTATTATTGCCACCGCCGCGAGACGCGCTTTGATTGGTATTATAGAGAAATCGATTATTAGGCGCAATATTAACGCGCGCGCGAAACTGGCCGTAAAAAAACGAGCTCATTGGCACGTAGCTTAAAGCTCGGGCTCGCGCGCGCTTGATTTATTATTTAGGCCTGTTTAATACTGTGTCCCGGCTCGAATACTCTATCCCGATAATATAGCGTTATTTTTCTTTTATAACAAAAAAAAAGTATATAATATTTCTACAGATATATATATCTCCCCGAAATAGATTATATAAACTTGTTGAAGGATAGTTGTAGAGTCGCTGGCCGGTGGCCAAATAGCGTAGCTCGCTTATACTTTAAAAGGACGACATTCGGAGAAGATCGTTCGCGATATATAAAACTGTGCGTGTTTCAGAAGCCGAGACCACGATGGTGTCGTTAGAGGCGTTGAGCGCCAACGACACGCAGGCGCGGATGTACCATCCGGATCCCCCGTCTAAGAAGAAGAAGCAGACAACCACAGCTGAGCCGAGGAAGGTGACGACAACAGCGGAGCCAATGACAACGTCGACGACAACTACCACAACTACATCGGCACCAGAGCTGACGCCAGTAGCAACGACGACTTCTTCGACGACATCAGCACCGTCGACAGAGCCGGAGGGTAGGAGTAACAAACTGTACCCGAAGGAGCTGCAAAGTCCTTTTGGAAATCCTTCGGAAAATCCTTTGGGAAATCCTTTGGGAAATCCTTCGGGAGATCCTTTGGGAAAACCTTTGGGAAATCCTTTGGGAAATCCTTTGGGAAATCCTTTGGGAAATCCTTCGGGGAATCCTTTGGGAAATCCTTTGGGGAAGTCCGGCGAGTGTGACTGCTCGATGTCTGATGCGACGAGGGAAGATGAGTTGATTGACTGGCTGAGAGGGTTGCCCGATAATGAGAAGTTGAGGATCCTGAAGAAGGCAGGTATAGACGTCTGCTCGCTGGGAAATTGCACGCGGCCTCGTAGGAAGTGCAGCGAGTGCCGTAAAAAAGTCACTCTGTCGCCACAGAATCTCCATACGCAACGGTCCTTACAACCCATCACAACAACCAGCACAACTGCTGCGCCGGAACTGGGATCAGAGGATTGGACAGCTGGTACAGGAGTGACGACTGAAGATCCTGACAAGGACATGCGTACCGACGGCGAAGGTAGGAAAGGATCGACACCACCGATATCGAAGCCCTCGCGTAAGGACAAGCCCAAGTGCAAAAAGAAGAAGAAGTCCGGTAAGAAGGACAGTCCGAAGAAGAAGAACGGCAAGCGCATAACGCAGGACGAGGAGGACGACGATGGGGGAAAGAAAGAGCCGACACCGAAGGGGAGCGAGGATGACGACGACGGGGTGAAGAACAAGATAAAGAATGATAACGACGACTTTGGAGTAAAGAACAAGATAAAGGATGATGATGATGATGTTGTGGTGAAGAAGAAAAAGAAGGATGATGATGACGACGACGTTGTGGGGAAGAACAACAAGAAGGATGATGATGACGACGTTGTGGGGAAGAAGAAGAAGAAGGATGATGATGACGACGTTGTGGGGAAGAAGAAGAAGAAGGATGATGATGACGAGGATAACGGAGATGGGAAGAAGAACGGCGGCCATAAGAAGAAACCGAAGGACGATGAGGTAGTGGATGACGAGGAGGAACCAAGAGCGACTACCAAGGAGGACAAAATCGTCAGGATGTTCGAGCCATCCTCGAAGAAGTAGTGAGTTAGAGAACACGTCTACTCTACATTAACCCTTCGATGATGATGATGATGATGGTTTCAGATATATATGATGATGATGATGATTAAGAATTTTCACGTTTTATTATTATTTTGTTCGTTTCTTATTATGACTGTTTATTATTGTGATGACGAGTATAACGCGCGCCTGTAAATCGAGAGGCGGCGAGTGCCGTTGGTTTTGTAATAGTCGTGTATATTTATATATATATCTGAGATGTCTGAATAAACGAGAAATTTTAATCTTTCGTTATGGCTTTCTTCTTTTTATTCTTTCTGCGTAGCGTATAAGAATTGCGATGATGGTATATAGTATACAAAGAAAATGTTAATTGAGACCGCGAGAGAAATCAAAACAAAATGAATTATCCAAGAACAAACAAAAGAAAAGAAAAAATTAACTGGAACGCCCGAGAGAGAATTCAGCCCCCTATTTAGCCCGCGTTATATAATACTATATACCGAATATCCTCAGCTCAATTAGGAGCCGCTTATTATTTTACGTGAGAAGGAAAAACGAGAGCCGTCGTGTGTACCTATATAGGTACGTACACATGTATGTATAGTGGAAGCATTGTTCGGCGGGGAAAATCGATTTCGCACGCGTCGGCCGTCGCCGCCGTTCCAGTTTCCGATCCCGCCAGGTGGACATAACGCGGGAAACAGGTGTTGTGTTCACGTGGTGGTTGGTAGTTTTGGTCGGTAAGGGAAGCCTGTATTTTGAATGGAAAATGTGAGGGAAATTCGGTCGGTCTTCTTATTTGGTAACGGTACATTTTCATTATCTATAATGATGAATGATCGTTCGAGATCGACGTATCATGTTTATACCTATAGAAAAGTATGCGAAATTCACTATCTCAATGATGCATTCTTTATTGCACGTCAATGAACATTCAATAATTTCATCCTTAAATAAAAATTTAAAATATCATATACATCAACATTTTTCCAAGTATATCATATCTCCAACCGAAACGAACAAATTTTTCGGAGCACTGCAGCATTGGCAATCCTACGTTCTCTCCATAATCAGCTATTTATTGATATTTATGCCGTCGGTGTTATTTATGTCGATAGTTTGCGCCACGGCGCGCGTTCTCGAGCTAATTGAAATATAGCCGGCGCAGGGATCGGAGCGAATCTCCCGGCGACTGGGAATGGCGAATTTGATTGACAGGGCGTAAAAAGCCTATGCGTAGGTATATGCATTGATACACTGTCACTCGCCGAGGAGCGACAGTTCGATAAAACAAGGGGAATTAAAAAAAATATCAATTATTAGCCTATTAAACTCGAGGGCGACGAAAAAGAAAATAGTTTGTTTCGGTGAAATAGTACCTACTACGCGGCTTAACCTATTTCTCCTTGTATGTGTAAGAAGTGGGGATGGGTAAAATAAATTTTCCGAGTAAGTTTGATTGGCATGAATACGTTTATTATTTTTTCACGTTATTCGCATGATATATTGGCCGTTGGTGTTAGTATGAAAATGTTAATATCCACATAGGCAAATTATTATCATTTCGATTATTATATATTTAACGAGGAAATAATAATCCGTTTTAATTGTTTTCCGGAAGAGTACAATGCCCATAAACAAATCCACGACCATTACACTCTGTTTATTATTCTCATAAAGTAACTCGGGCGCGAGCGATTGAAGCGTAGCGCTTTATAAAATATTAAGTCGAAAATTTTTGATAAAAAGAAACACATTTGCTAATTAATTCTCTCTCCGCGCGCAGCGGCTTTTGTTAAGAGCTACTCGTGTCGCATACAGAATACTTCGAAAACTTTCCACCTTATATAGACGATATAAACATTTATCTGGAGAGAGAGAGAGGGAGCCATTCCGTCGCGTATCGCTTAATAGGCTTTATAAAATTTTTTATAATTCGAGGAAACAGAACGCGCAAATTATCAAATCGCCCACAACCTTTTCTTGATTTTCGTATTCAATTAAACACAATACACCAAAGATGTAATAATCCATCACGAGCGTGGGTGCTATCGGGATCAAGTAGCGTATGCATTATCCCGGCCGACATCTTAATTCACGTCGTTCCGCGTCGCGAAGGAGAGTTACAATATTCCTCTAAAATTGAAACACACACACATACACTCGTCTCTAGCGTGGGTATACGTTTTGCTTTTACGCGCGAGATTAAACGTTATAACGCGCGGTGGGATAGATACCCGAGCGCGCCGATACATTTGTTCAATTAAAGTACAACGCCGGCCGTAAATTTTCTACATGAGCAATATCAGGCTATACCTGCATATGCGCGTGCGTTGCGCTACTATGATGCAGATTGTATGCCGCGCGTGTATTAGTGTCATATGCGTCTTTCTCTTTTTTTTATTTTTTTTATTCTTTTTTAATGCGAATTGGTATAGCGTGTGTGTCACGTATTTATGGGTGGGCGGATACGGTCGAGTTGCATTAGTCACGTGTGGTGATTCTTTTTTTTTTTTTTTTTTTTGGAACGTGTAAGAGGGTTTCTTTTAATGGAGTTCGGGAATTCGATGAATTGGATGGGATGGATTTGGTGATTATAGAAGGCTGGAGGGTTGGCGGTCGAAATCATTTTTTTTTTTTTTTAATTTCGTAGGGAATTTTAACGAGGGAATGTGAACGAAAAGAAATTTAAGCTTTTTTTAATTAAAATGCAAGGAATGTTTTTGAATTTTGTAATAAAATGTTACTATAATATTTGGGAGCGTGCTTGCTAGGGTTACACTGATAGTAACTTTTATTAAACTGATGTAAGAACTTAATATCATTTTAGAGAAAAAAATTATTTTTATGTAGGATTATTTAGTAACTGTTCATTTCATAATTAATTGCTTGGAAAGTTAATAAATGGATATGTGATGTGGTTTAATAATATTTAATATTAGCGGGATCCTCTTAAATTATGAGACGTACTTTATAGCAGCTGCTCATGCGGCATCCTATAAATAAATGTTTATTGCAAGTTGGAATTCAGGGAAAATGTATAAGAGAAATACGAGTTTGAAAATTTATAAAACCCTATAGAAAGCGATTGAAAGTTGTATGATATTGCAGTTAGAATTAGAAAGTAACAATGAAAATAGTAATTACAAAAATTAAAACAAAATACTAACTATAATATTTAATCTCAAAATAACAATTTCGATTAATAAAATACTTAAAATACTTCTAATTCGTAACGTCCCAATTAACGAAAAAATCCGGAACATTCGAACCCCGCGCTACTTATTTTAAAATCAATTTTAACGTAAAAAAAAAGAAATTAAACTTCGAAAGTAATTTGTACCACCGCCAAAGCACCGCACGAGAGCACCAAAGACCCGACCGTTTAATTACACTGCACCTACACGAAATTCTCGTCTCCTAAAAACCCAGCTCCAATAAATCCGCCCTTTAAACGATTTCACCAATACACACACACGAAAGTTCCACATTCCACTCTCTTAAAACGATAAATCGCCCTCTTTTAGCCGCGCGGGGGCGCGAGAGAGAGAGAAAATCAAAGTGGGCCTCTTCAGGACACTCGAGAGCGCGCAAAGTTAAGTTTCAAAGTTGTTTATTAATAGCGAATTGGGTCGAGAGAGAGAGGCCTGCTTATAATTCGCGGGCGGCTAATCGCCTGAGAGAGAGCGAGAGAAATTGTTTTCCCCGTGACGACGACGACAGCCCAAAGTCGCCGGGAAGTATTTTGCAATGTCTTATAAGGGTCGGAGGATTTTTCGACCGGCTCGATGCGTCGGATTCAAAAGTTCGAAAGTGTATTATATACAAGTTTGTCGTGATTTATGTTGCGTCAGGTTACGTATATGAACATTCCTTACTTATAACATTGATCCGAATATATACTTTTTGGCTTTCGTTCAGCTCGCATCTCATTTTCTTCAATAAATTTATAAGTTATTTTTGAGCTATATGTCGCCGGTGATAGGAGTACCGAGGATAATGCCTTTTGTGCATGAAATAACAAAAGGTATATTTAGATCTACTGCGCAAGGTACTTATACTTAGGGTCATGGAATTTTGCGCAATTGAATTTACTATTTTTTTTACAAATCTTTTTTTTCGAATAATTAAATTTTTGTTTTTAGAATTTTCAAAATCCTTCGACCGTTGTTATAACATTACAGTAACTGAACGCTGTTATATTATGAATGTACATAAAATTTACATTTTTGGAAAAAGCATTTTCCATTGAGATTTATTGTTTGAATCCACAAGATATTTTACATTAATATTATCGCAGCTGCGTATAAAACGCATTCTTAAAATTCGTTATACCACAATTTCAAAGTTTTTGTTTATTTTATAGTAGCACAGAATTATTATTCTCTTACTCGTTTGAATATATTTTGTTTCTCTAACAAAATAAATTATCCATTTTCATTATATTACAGCACCACTCTAATTATTTAAATATCATTCATGCATTCGCCTCTTATTCAAATCTTCCCATAACAACCTTGTTAATTCTCCGAACCCTCTACACAGCAATTAATTAACATTGCAGCTCTAAACCAACATCCGGACAGAATCCGCATCAGCAAAATTGAAAAACAAAAAAACAGCCCCCCACTGCATATCTCGAGCCCCATCAATCATACATACCAAACTTTCTCTCTCCAAAAAACTCATTCTCTTACATCCCAACAGCCCTCGAGGAAAACAAGGAGAAGCGCACACACGAGATGCAAACCGACTCTCGCGGCGAGAGCCAATAAACACGGAGAGACTGCGGTGTCAGCGTGAGCGCGGCATTTTGACGGAAGGGCTCGCAATCTCGCATACACATACACACATGTGTATATATAAATCAGGGGAAGGTTGGACCGGCGCCAGCGCGACGGGATTTAGGCTGTGAATTAAGAGTCTTTTTTGGGAGGGCGCGGCTGGGGTTGTTTTTCGGAGGGTGGGTTACGTCGTGTAAATAGATAAGTGTGGCGGAAGACTATGGGGGGTGAAGCTGTGTTGTTGAAGAGAAGAATTTCTATTGTTTTTTACGAACTTTACTATAGTTAAGCATTTGGAATTAGACGGTTACGCGAGCCATTATTTTCTTTTCATGTACAAAGGAATGAGAAAAGCCAAATAAGATGTTGATAGAGTGGAAATATAGGCCGTACAACTCACTTCCAAAAGATTCGCAGGAAGCTCGTACCCGCGCTGTGTTGTACCTACTTGTAGCGAACTTTAACGTTCCTATAAAGCCTCAGAAATACGCAATCAACGCTGCGGGAACATAAATTAATTTCATATTCCAACCGGCGTTCAACAACTCCCAAGTAGGAAGAAACTTTTATAACTCGTCGACGAAGCGACTTTTTCTTATATTAATTTACAAAAAAAAAACCATTTCAAATCGTAATCTCTTTTTACTTTCACGCGTATACTCTTGCTTGAACATAATAAGCAAAGATTAAGTCGTCCGCAAGACTAAATTAAGGTACCCGCTGTATATGACCAGCGAGTTTTTAGTGTCGCTAAGAGCTTTCATTATGTATTCGCCGAATGGGGGGGTAGGTATAGCTTTAATATTCCTAATGTGTTTTTAATCAACCGAACGACCGTAAAGACGACGAGGTCTACTCCTATACTGCGAAAGATTGATTAACATCTAACGAGCGCGTAATTAAAACATAAGGCATAGAGTTAACGAAAAAAGAAAATGTGACTCTCTGGCTATTAAAACCGTCAATCGCGTTAATAGCAATTAACTTTTGACATGTCAATTTTGTAATATCCCGATATACGAGTATACCACAGCGGGTCTCGCGCGCGTGATATCCTAATAGCCTCTTTTGCGTATATACTGCAAATTGAGCAGCTGTAGTCTTCCAGATTTATTAGCGCGATTTATGGAGAGGCAAATTGACTCCGCGTCGCGAAGAGAAGATGAAAGTAATTTATTCCGTAGTCGTACGCGCAGGTCGAACAATTGCTACGCGAAGAGCAACTTTCGCGGTTGCGGTCATATCCTGCCGGATGCAGTTGTTATAATTACTATGTAACGGTCATCGCAATTCCAAAGTATATGAGTAATAATATCGCGGTGCTAACGTCACATTGAAAAGGCTATTTTCCGACCAATTTGCGGGTGAAGTTGTGCTTTGATTGGAATCGTTTTATTTTCTTGTAGAGTTTCTTGTACATTTATTTACGCGCAGTTCTTTACTTTGTTTTATTTTCTTTGATTGGCAAAATTGTAAATAACATGAATGCAGAACGCAATAGTACACGAGAGTAGATATAACTCGGAATTGGTTTCTAATCTGCAATCTGATACGAAATAAAAGTAATAAACTCGACATTTTTACATATATATAGTTTAAAATATTATATGTGTGCAGTCAATTTACGGCATGTTTTATGTTGTTCTATCGTAATTACAACTTTATTCTTACATTTCAACATATAGTTTACAATAACATAAAATATAGTTATTCATTCGTCCTATACCCGCGCCAACAAATTTTTCACCTTCCCGTATGGAAATAATCATTGTAATAAAATGTAAGAAAATGTATAAAACTGTAAAATATTACATATTCTTACATTTATATACACTTTTATACACTTTTAAGCAGTTTTGTATATTTTTATACGTTTCTTACATTTCATTAAATTTTCTGGAAAAAACTTTCAATTTTTTAAATCTATAAAAATGTATACAATTGTATAAATCGTTTCGCATAAAATGTCCGAAACCCAATAATTTCTTATACACTTTCTTACAGTTTTGTACAATTTCATACGGCTTTCTACATTTTCGTAACATTTCTTTTTTTCATTCACCTTATCACTACCTCCAACCGCATATATTTCCAACCAACACCGGACGAACCGCGCGCTATATCTCCTTCCAAAACTCACCTTATTCATGCCATTGCCCATATTGTCCCTCTTGATAGCCCGCCGCCTGCTCAGCTGCTCCTGCAGCTGTAGCTGCTGTAGCTGTAGCTGCTGTAGCTGGGAGGAGGAACCACCGGCCCCACTGCAATTGCGTAAGGGCGAGGTTACACAGCCACCGACACTCGGCTCCGAGTACATCATCTTTATTTATTTTTTTTTTTTCGTTCTCTATATTTCTTCGGTAGCTTATCTTTCTCTTTCTCTCTCTACTGTGCAGAGATGATGATGATGATGATCATGACGATGATGATGCGTGCAGCGCGCGTGCGATGTAGTAGAGTACACACAATCAATCACGGCGATGTGTGTGGTGGGTGAGAGAAGAGACACACAGAGATTTTTTTTATAAAGAAGGTACACATAGAGATATTATAGGCGGTGGTGGTGGCGGCGGCAGCGGCGGTGGTTGTGGTTCTCTTCAGTCATCGGCGTGCAGCGCAGTAAGTATTATAGGTAGCAGCGCTCTGTGTGTGCTGGTTTATGGCTGTGTGCGTGCAATAATATCGTGTGCGTTTTTTTCAGCTGTTTAAGAGATTATACATTTATATACTATAGGTGTTAGGGTGCGCTTGCTCTGTGTGTATATTGGTGGGCGGCGCGGAGAGATTTTTCGTCGAAAAATTACATTATATATATATTTTTTCTTTTTTTAAGCATTATACGTCATCTTACATTTCATCATGTTTTTTGGGACTCGGAGATTCTAAAAAAATAAAATAAAAAATTACAAATTCCAATATTTAATTCGTTTTGATCGTCAATATTATATTTTACGTTATAACTTAATATAATTTAACTTCTACCGTCTTCAATAATAAAAAGAAGAAAAACCAATGCAATTCAACCATTATAATTACTTTTCAAAATTCCTATTCCAGCTGGGCGCACGTGACAATATACTCTTACATTCCTTACAAAATTTTTACGTCTCCAATATGTACACCGCGCGCGTAAAATTGCATTTACACTTCGGAGGGGGGCAAATCGAGCGGACAAGCTGCTCTCTCACTATATATACACCCACTGCACATATCAGCAGAGGTGGTGCATTGTCACGTACGTGGCGGCGGCTTGCCCGACATCACATGACGTCATCACACAGTGTGACGACGGCACGTTTTTTCTTTTCTCTCTCTTTCTTTCCGCTTGAAAGCGGGGCGCCTTCCGTTGTCGTCTTCTCAGTATATATCGGAATTTCGAATTATTTTGAGGCAAAGCTATATGTACAATAATTTTATATATATTAATACAGTTCGGTTGATTGAGTTTCTCTCCCGCGAGTGTTGCACACGGGGTCGCTATAAATAATCACTCGAGCGTAGTCGCCTGTGTGTATGTCTGCGTGTGTGTGTTGTTGTGTGTATGTAAATTTCATTAGCTCTAATGTGATTTCGAGAGAGAGAGAGAGTGAGTGAGAGAGCCACGTGCTCATGCAAGTTTTGTGTGCCTATATAAACCTACACGCCTATAGCGTATGCATATAAAACACATATATATATATCTGATGTGTATGTGTGCGCGATGTATGTGTTATAATTTTATCTGGGGCTGCGCGAGTGTGCCACGATAGTTATAGAGGGGTAAAACTTGAATTGATTATTTTATGATTGTTGAAGTATATGTGAAGCTCTAGTTGATATAGAAATGTACTGCGGTATTAAATTTAACATCTAACATATAGATATCGTGGAAAATATAGTGCAAAAATGCGTTTGAATGTTGAAAAAAAACTCTACCATTCGATTCATAAAGTTTTATCTATAATATCTAATAAATGTATAAATATGTAATAGCAAAGTGGATGTAAGTATGTGTGATGGTACATATAAAAAAGTTGACATACATAAGTCTAAGGTTATATAAATAGATAAAATATTCTTTATTAACGATGCTACTATTATATTTAAAAATCTTTTCTGAAAATATATATGTTACACTTCGTGTAATAGTCCCCATGAAATTTTTTTTTAAATTTAATAGTAAAAGTTCGTTTTAATAAACTATTCTAAATATCGTGTATCTCTAAAGCTATCTAGACTATCTAAGCTATATCTATCTCGTGCAAATAATGTGTAATACGTGTGCGCGCGTAAACGTGGTAGATATAATATGGATGGAAATAACAAAAGTATAAAAATAGTATACTATATTAATACATATAAATTTCCTATAACATTCCTTAAAAAGAAAAAAAAAGATATCTTATTACTGGCGCCCCGCTTCCCGCGTCTTGTACTGAAGAATCTGTTAAATCCTGTATAATACGATTTATATTTTTATTTGAATCTTATTTCTAAATGAATCATATAGATTCTGAGCTACAGTGAAATTTTAAACATGTTAAATGACCAGGAAATTAGACATTTTTTTCGATTTTCCGCTCGTTATTTGTCTATATTTACTGTAAATGAAAAAGACTGTTTCCCTTCAATATACTTAACAAGCTAAAAGTCATTGAAACTATCAATAATTCAACAAAACATTCGTCGGGTTCACTTAAATTTACCTCTCATTAAGTACACATCTCCCAATCAATTACTTTAAAAGACATAAAAAAAAACAATTTCACACCCTCATTTCGCTACCTGGCCACTTAGCACCCGCACCATATACACCTCCAGGCTTTAACAGATCCTCCTATGCGCCCACCTACACACATGCAGCAGCACACCTCTTCCTCCACCTCATGAAAATACACATCCCGCATACCCTGATGCTCTCGCGCCGAATCCTCGTCGTCCTTATTATCGCGTAGCGTTGCATAGCGCGTGATGCGCCGGCGGCGGTGATGCAGGCGGCGTAGATCCCGGACCGCGCGGCTCGGCCCGCGCTGATGCGCCGCCTCGCCGTCGTCGCGGACGCCTCGTCGACATATCTCTTTCCTTCCTCTTTGATTCAGCAGACACCTCCCTGGTATGTGTATGTGTGTACAGCGAGGCTACGGCTGCGACGCGGCGTTGTTCATCTGGAACAGCTGAAGAGAGAGGGATGAGTATATAACACGTTTGTAGGTCGCGGCCGGTCGATGATGCCGGCCAAAGGAGGGGGGAAAGGGGGACGTTTAAGTGTGTAGAGTATGTACGACATGTGGGGGAGAGAGAGGTGAGAGAGGTCGATTTTTGATCGGAGAGAGGAGAGGGTTGTGTGGAACGTATTATATATAAAGGAGGGGGTTTTTGGGGAGCTGGGATGCACTTTTTCTCGTTTCGGGGTATCAACAAAATAAGTTTTTTGTTAGCTTTGGTAAGAATGGTTTGAAAAATATTTGGATATTATTTATATTATTTATAGTTGGGGACAATAAAGAAGTGCTTCCCTGTGTTTTATACTTTTGTTAAGTCAATAAAATAAAAGTAACGTCTGTAAAGATACTATGAATTTATCACAGATCTATAAACATGTGATGAAAATTATTGAAACTTGACAAATCTAGATCTATAGTTGAATATTTGTGAAAAACTCTAGAAAAAAGAATTTCAGAAATCAGTAAATGTGCATAATGGAACTTTGAGATGAACACTTAGTGACAGAACCGAGAAACCGTTAAATTTAAGTAGAAACAAACAAAACTGGTCGGCCACACGTGTATGTGTGCGAGAGTAAGTACAGCTATACAATCATGTGTTTCACACGCAGAGAATATGGAGCACGACGTTTTACAGATTATTTTTAGATTAAGCGTCATGCGACTAATGGCAAAAATAGTCCGAAAGGCACGGATTTATTTATTGGCCATTAGTATTTCTAGCGATAAACCGTTTGTCGCACTTTAAGCCGTGCGATCGTAAAAAATTTCCTCAACGATTTTTTTCTTACATGTACTCGAATTATTGAAAGTATAAACAATCGCGCATTCTGCGTGATAAGTTTTAATTATTTAACTTTTATTGGCGAATTTAATAATGTATAATAAAAAAATACAATTTACCAAGTACACGCGGGTGAATATCTCCCACGAATGCGGATTAAATTCACATTTGAAAAAGGTTCGCGGCTTGTGTGCGTATAATAGCTCAACCAAAATCATCACGACTCTGGATGATTGAATTTCGTGCAATTGAAAATTGCATTTCTATTTTAATACGAATGTGTTCGCGGTTGAAAAAGGAATTAAAGACATGCTATGCTATTAGGGTAATTTTAGTACTTGAGGTATGAAATATTATACAAAATCTATATTTTATGCTTCAATTTTATACAGGTAGAGTATATTAATTTCGTTATTTAACTATCCAGACAATTTTAGATTAAGAATGAGGATTTGCATGTACTATAGTCTTGCAATAAATTTATACATAATATTATTATCTTATAATATTTACAACTATTATTTATGATACAAAAATCACTCGTTACTTCAAGGGGATGTCGGAGCCTATTACACAGAAGTACGTTCACTATCCCACACTTTACTATATTCATATGCCATATCCTTCTTAAATTTTTTATTTTTACTAATTCTTCATAGTCATCCTCAACCCATCCCAAACAATAAACGACAACAACAACTTAACAAATTTAAATAACGAAAAATCCCATGCAGGAATCTATAACAGGCCCCGACAACCAAAATTCCAACGACCAACGACACAATATAATATATTCGATAACCCACACTCTGCGCACAATGCAAAATCCGCCATCCATCTCAGAAACTCTATCCCTCTACCCTGCGCAACCCGATCCCCCCCGAAGAACCTCACTCTCCGGAATTCGCATTCTCTCGCTACCACCTGTCCTCCCGCGATAAACATGTTTTGACCGACTTTCCGCGGCGTTCGATCGCGGCCGGTGGGTACAGTACACTCGCGCGACTTTGACTGACGTGTGCTCTATGAAAAATTGACGCGCGCGACTTGTTTCTTTTCCGTATATGTATATATATGCGCATATAACGAGGGGGTGGGTATATATTTTCCGAGCTGAAATAGGCGCCAGTTATAAGGAATAAGAATTAAGGCGGTGTATAAGTGTATTTACCAGTAGGAACAATACATTTCATGAAAATTCATAGGCTACAAGTATACTCTGAACTCTTTCATTGAATATTGCAGGGGTGGATTCGCGCAAGAGGGTCAATTTCTTCTTTAAACCGTTTCTTTATGCCGAGAGAGCGATACAAATTTCATAGAATACCCAGCAGTGGTATACTGTATACACAGACACACCACTTCCTTTGCGCTGCTTTAAAGATTCAGCGCGCGCGTGTACAAGAACACGCGCGGGGTATTCAGGAAGAAGGAGCTTTTTGACGAATGTTTTTGTTTATCAATTGGAATACTCGTCGATGCTTTTATATGAAAATTTTAATGAAGGTTCGAGGCTAATGAAAGCCACCACTCGAATTTGATTAAATCAATGGACGGGGCTTATAATGTATTGTTTTGGTATAGAGGAGGATGAAATGGTGATTATAGGGAATGCTCGAATAATCGAATAATTTGGGTATATTTTATGGTTAAAATGACAAAATTAAAGAATAAATATTAATAAAAAAAAGAACGTGTCGATAATGAAGCACATGTAATTGAAACATTTACAGCATTCATTTACTATTCGCAAGTGCAATAAAGATATTCAAATGAAGTATTAAAACCCAAGGCACACACACACTTATAATACTTTATCATTATGAATTATCCGCATTCGCCTAAATTAAACATTACCCTCTAATAATCAAACAACAACCTCTCGCAAAACTACAAACAAACCCTTAATTCACCCCAAAATCCAGCCACCAAAGTTCGTCAAATCCTCCGCCTAAAGAAAGAAAAAGAGAACTCGTTGATTCGACCGCCATCCCACCGCGTGAGAGCCTCAATTAACGTCCTTGCCGCGAGCTTCTCTCCTCCCTCCTCCGCCCTCTAATCCGCCTGGCGCAAAGTAGTAGTAGCTGTGGAGGGAGACGAGTGGAGAGGTACGCGAGCGAGTGGGTTTTATGAGTCGTGTGTGCGCGCGCGCGTTATCCTTTTTAAACGCACGTGTGAGGGCTGTTTGCGTCGCGGTTAAGGGCGCGCGTGAGGAGGTGATGCTTTGTCTCGTTATTTCTTTATTTCTTTATTTACTGCGTCGGTGGAGGGTATATAATGATGATTTTTACGTGCGTGTGTAATTTTTGGAAAATATGCGACTGCTAATGTTAAATTTGATTTGAAGTCATGGTTGGATAACCCTGTGATGATAAAAAATGTAAATTTAAATGGGAAATTTTCAATCAACTGTTTATAAAAATTAAGTCAATTATGTTCCGAGCAAAAATCACGCAAAGATTTTTATTACCCTCGCGCCTAAATCAGAGTGTGTCTAATTTACGTAACGTATATAATCCCCACCTGACTTATATATTATATACTACCTCCTCGCTCGTCCGCCACCTCTCGCGTTATATTGATTTTCAATTATTATTACTATACCAGAAGGCTTATGAATGCACATAAAAGTAACTTTTATCTTTGTAAATATGTACTCTATTGATTTGTCCCAGTCGCACTGGCTTAACTATTTATTAAACTTTTTCGATGAAATATAAACACGTGCGTGGCCGAGAGCGTGCGAGTAGCGCGGCGCTTTTCAACGCGGGAATAAGAGATTATATGAGAAGTTTTCTCGGAAATGTATATAATGCCTTGCGCAAGAGAGAGGATTTATTGATTTGCGATTAATAAACAAATGGATGAGGTAATAATTATAATGGGTATGAGTGAATGTGAAGTAGTAACAGGATTGTATGGAGAGACAACTTTTATACTGTACAACAACTAAGGTATTAATTCGAATAATTCGAAATTCATTTCAACCGAGTGAATATTTATTTTATGTAAGTACATAAGTGGTCCGCATTTATTTAAACAAGTGCTATTATATCTACTATCATTCTAAACATACACAAGACTTATTTTCACTTATTCGAATTTACACTCTCTAAATGTGAAATGGTGAAAAATCAGTAGTTTAAAGTCGTGCAGTTCGGAAATAGTGAATGTGCACTCCGAAATAGTATGAGCATCTACTATTTTATTAGTGTATATTACCTTTCTTAAATAACGAAATTTAACTATTAAAAAAAAATTAATACTCACACACTACTAAAATAGTAAATGCCCACTATTTAGAAATTCTTCACTATTTTATATTCACAGAATATATAGATGCTGCAGTTCTCTCCACCAAAACCGCCAAAAATCGACCGCCAAAATCAATACAATCGGTCTCGCTCGCAATTAAAAATCCCAAAATCCCTCTCTCTTCGGCGTCACAACGGATTCCGCGCGACCGCAGCGGTGCAAAAGGGTGACCGACTGCTACGTACCTATATACATACATACATACACGCCTGCACCGCCGCTGCTGCTTCAGCTCTAGGGCGTGGCGCGCCCGCGCGAAAACTATATATAGGGCGCACTAAGAGAGAGAGAGAGACTAGTCCAACCCGGGCGCCGAATTTTCCGCGAGCGTTACATACACGTGTCGCTGTGTTTTTAATTAAGCGCGAGTTCTGTACTCTCCCCTGATTAAAAATTACATATAGCGTATTATTATTTTTTTTTTCGAGTGAGTGAATTAGGTGCGGATTAATTTGGAGCGAGCACGAATGCGGGAAGTTGTAGATGATGATGATGATGATGAGGGTAGGGGTGGTCGAATTAGTTTGCGTGTGTGGTTGAGGAGTTTTAGAGTAGGGATAGTGTGGGCTGTAAATTTCGAAATTTTCAGCAGACGCCATCGACTCTGCGTGTTATGGTGGCCGATGTTTAGCTCTTTTTTTATCGCGCAGGGTAATTGCAACACAGCTACAATCCTTTCCCAGTAATATTCAAACACGAACATTACGCACGACACGTGCGGAATTACTGCCAGGCCTCAACTATGTATACGACAATTCCATATAATAATAACCATAGACTGGCGAGAAAAAAATCGATAGGGCTAATGATGAGAATAAAGAATATATACTCATCTCTAAAATATAACAAAAGCAGGTGACCGACGTAACGAAATTCGCTGGCGCATATAGCCATTATTCATATATAAGAATATAAGCTGCAGGTAGCTTTGAGACGTCGCGTCGCATACGCGGGTCGTACAGCTAAGCAAAAAATTACGACGGCCTTGACGGATCCGCAGTGGGAATATAACGACCGCCGCCGAGGGTAAGTATAACAATGTAAGGCGGTATAAGATGACGCGCTTTTTTATACAAGAGTTGTTTATGATTGAATTAAAAATTATTGAATTTTAAATTATAAGGGTAATTTTCGTTATTTCTTGTCTATGACAATTATGTGAGATTTGAAAATTCAAAACTGAAAATAAAATAACTGAATTATAATATTCTCTACAATAAAAGTTTCGACAAGAAACATATATTTATTTGTTTTATTATCCCTACCCATTATTACTAACATTATTATTATTATTATATTTATTAATCGAGTTCCTCAAAATATATTGATACGATCACACACAGACGGTTACCATCGCACGTGCCCATAATCATCACGCTCGATAAGAACCCTATAATTACACGCACATAAAGTACCCCCCAATTACACCGCAATTCCACGCGCGTCTTTACCCTAACGCAAAAATATAAAATCTCAAACATATATATACCACACACCTCCGTGGTGGGAAAAGTGGCCCATTGATTTTCGATTGCCTCGCGCGCGAACCTATAGGTATAAACGTATATATACACACACAGACAGAGAGACACACGCGCGACTGTTGACACGGCGCCGCCGCCGCGGCGGGAATCCCGAATTGGTCGCGCCTAGCCGACCGGAAGGAGAGGCAGAGCTTGAGAGCCACGACTGATTATACGAGAGCTGCGAGCGATAAGTGGGTATATATTCGCTGCCGAGGAGGGTCGAGTGTATTGTTCTGGAGATGACAGTCGTTGCAGGTTTTTGTAGTAGAGTGTATATAAGTATTGTTGGTTCGGATTTGGTCTACAATAATATATTATAGATAAGCATCGTGCTCATTTCTTTTTCTATGATATATACGCTTTCGTTCCCATTAATTCTACATAATAATAACGTGAAAATGGCATTATTAACTGAACCCGCTATAATACCATATACCAGCCCCCATAGCACCTGCATTTTTAACGAGCGACTTCTTCCACGTTACTTTCTTTATGTACCTATAGCTGAAGTCGCTGAACCCTGGTTCTCCTCCACGGTATAATCAATCAAATCTATACCGGGCATGGCTATACGCAACCCCATATAATAGAGACACTTTTCTGCAGCACTTGATTTCTCCCTCCGGCTAATTTTCGTTATATACGATTGAGAGTGGGGAGGAACGCCTGGTTGACTAATTAAGAGGATTCGCGTTTTAACGGCTCTGAATTTGTACTTACGCCGGCGTATGTCTTTTATGGCTCGACAGGGGGTTCATCTATGTAAGGGTGAATGGAAATTTTTACAGACGCTTCGTATTTGGAGCGTGAAAATGCGTGGGTAATGGGAAGGAAGAATTTTTGGATTTCAGGGCAGAGAAAGCGAGTATTATACGAATGATTTTAATGTCGTTCGTCGTTCTATTTTCGGTTTGTTATTAAAAATTAATATTAATTTTCAGCGGTAAATCCATTTTCACACAGTATATAAGTGGCGAGGTTCAGCTGCTGAATCGGTTAATTCCTTCGCTCATTAGCATTACTGATCGATCTCTCGCGATCCATTTTTTAACAAGTACCTATCGTTTAATATTCTAATTAATATACATTATATAGTACAACGCAATAAGTATCCAAAGGCATCACGTCAAAAAATAATCACTCCGCGCAATTATTAAATTACAATCGACCGCGGCATATATTTTGTATTATAATAACGCGAAAATCGCTGGGAGAGGATAGCGTACACGTGCGCGTTAAGCTGATAAGAGGGGGGCGAATGAGCGCGATAAAGAGGGGAGTATAAGTGAGACTGTGAAATGGATTCCCCGCGCAGCGTCTCTCGGTGAATGCATGAATTAGAAGTGATATTCTTTTTTAGGTGGAGGTTTGTGAGGGGGAAGGTGTCGCGTGTATTTTTGGAGCGCAGGTGTAAGGGATGATTTTGAGGGTTAATTTTGCACGGGTGTATAGCCGTGTACGCGAATATTGTTGAAGAATTATAATTTTCAAGCGAATGTATAAAAGATAAATTACGTATTTAAATATTTTCTTTGTATTGAGAAACTTATCATGCAGGTACTACAATTAATTCCTAAATTTGTCATAATAAATAAACCAGTGTTTTCTCGACCTTCAAAAATAATTCAAAGGGTTACACATACACACTTATCACGAGAATAAATGTTCTCACCGAAGCGAATAATTAAAAATTTTTTGCGTACAGACACACAGTCAAGCTAATTTATTATACCACGCGAAGAGAGTATATATTTCGCGCGAATACACAAAAATAGCGATGATGTCGAGGAAAAAGGAATTCCCTCGTTGTAAGTATATAAAAATGTTTCGTCGTCTCGATAAATACACGATTACACCGCGCGCGTTTCACACAGTGGCACAGCACGTGTATAACAAAAATATTAACAGCCCATCATAAGGAGCGAAAGTTAATTAGCCTAATTTATTTCCCAAATTAAATGCTAATTAAATACTCTTTCGATTAAAGGAGCGGGTACACCAGATAGTGCAATTTATAGCTCTCTCTTTCTCCCGTACGCTTTCTGCAAGTTACTTCATAGAACTATATATATGTTCTCCTACACGCTACCTGCAATCCTTATCGCGAGCGTATAAAACATGAACAATTAATCAATCAAGATATACGTTTCAAATGTTTTCACCGTGGTAATAAAAAACCTCCGCGCCGCGTGTATGCCGCTGATGCATACCAACAAATAACGAATCGAATGCGCGCAAACAAACAAGCGGCGCGCGATGTTTTTTTTTCTTTCTTCTTCGTCTCATGGCGCGAGCGCGCGCGTGTGAGAAAAAGTTGCACCCGCCGTAATGGAATCGGATGAGCGCGAGTTGAGAGTGGATTTATGCACCGGAGATTAGATCGAGGGGGAGAGGTGCGTGTGTATACTGCAGTTGATGTGAATAAATTTAGCTGGGAGGGGAAACCTTTTTTTGGTATAAAGTTGTGTGATGAGAGATGAGAGGATTTAAAAAGGATTGCGGATATATAAATGCCGAACTTTGGTTCTAGGATTTCGGATGTTTTTGCGTTTTAGTGTGTATGAGGGGAAAGAAATATTTTTAGTTTATTTTTTTAAATGAAACTTTAACATACTCAGGTGTCTTTCAATGTTTCTTTATGTAAATAATACGGAGAAGAATTTTTTGTAGTGAAAATTACTATTTTTTATATTAACCGCGGGACAGGCTAATTTTCTCTTGAAAAGTGTTACAATATGATAAAAATTACTTATTATATAGTAAAAATTACAAAATAATAGCAACTTTTATTACAAACCGTCGTAATTCTCATGAATATATAAATATATATCGAGAATAGTATAATTGTTACTACAAAATGTTTCTCCGTCAAAGACATATAAACATCGGTATATTTTCTGATCGGCAGAAAATTCTTCCACTCAATACACTTAATAAATATTTACAAGTAGCCTCAAGCAAAACCACCCAACCGGGACGCTCTTCCATCCGCCAAATATTTATACGGTATCACCGCGCACTTATACCACTCTCAAATTATAACCACGTGAATGAGGAAAATCAATTATACGCTATCAATCTGAATCAGAAAATTTCCCTACCGTGCACGCCCAGTAGTCGAAAAGAACCTCACACATACAGTAAATAAGCAGCACGTATCCGCGCGCAGATAACATCAGTACTAACAATCCGATCGATTCCCGAATAAATTATATATACCGCGACCGCTCGCGTATACTTATCAACGAAGTATATATGCTTACCCAACCCCCGAGTCACAGGAATTAATAATAATAATATCGCATTGTATCACCGATTTACATATACTTATTACACTTATGTACGGAAAAATGTCGCGCGCATGCGATAATAACCTTGGGGGCGAGAGAAAAATTCGTTGTTCGCGTTAAGTTGCCAAAAACAAAGAGTCGAAATGGCCATACATAGCAGCACAGGCGAACACTTAGCCCCGTTCCCTTCAACTTTTATCGGCGATATGATAAACTTCTCACCGCCTATCGCCGTATATCGAGGGGATCATACAATTCGCGCGCTGCATGCACACGCGGAAAACTGCTGCAGCGGCTCGACATCAATCAAACGGCAGCGGCGCCGTCAGCCATTGCACCGAATATATTGCGGACCGCCGAAACCGTGATATCTATGGCCCTTTTTTTTCTTTTTTGTCGTCGATGAAGGTGGAGTTCACGTCGAAATCGAGAGCTGTGGGGTGATTGAGGTCTCATTGGTATATATACGTTATTTGTATGCGACCGGGTGGTGTATAAAATTAAATTAGCCTCTTTGCATAAATCACAAATATTAATTACGTTAGAAAAGATATATAACACGCTAAAATAATGATTTATGCGGCATGCATGGAACACGCGGGGGGTTGTTTCCGAGCACACCTAAAGTATAGACTTTGACAAATGTTGAGTGTATACGCACGTGCGACTATAGCGAAAAAGTTAACATTATATTCGAGAAAGTTCGCGTTATCAACATAATAATTTTCTTTCCATTATATGCAGAGCGAGCCACGTCAGCTCGACAAAATAAACCTGTAAAATCTACACCCCCTAAAATAAATACATCTATCATAGTAACGAGACCAAGGGGTGCTGGTCCCGGTATACCACTTACAACAACAACAACAACAACAAGCGGTATCGGTGTAGTATATAAGTTACATAAACTTACTCTCTCCCGCTGTTTCTCCAGGGACCGCTCCGTCTCGGCACCACCTCGGCAGCGCGTGCCAAAAAACGGTCCACCTGGTACCCTCTGCAGCTCACCGGGTACCACCACCCACCATCAATCTATCCACACTTGTATACCAATATACCTCTTCTTCTTTCTTATAATACGTGCACTCGTCTATATACCCCGCGCGCGCACTCACCAACCCTCTCACATATGACGATATACCTGGGAGGGTGGCGGCAGCTCGTCTGCGATCGACGATCGGTGCGGAGCGCGGACGAGACTGAGCTGCTACTGCTGCTGCACATGATGATGCACACATACTCTCACTCTTTCTGCCCGCAGAGCCGCGAGCCCAGGGCGCAGGCGCCGCTCGATAAAAGGAGTACGTATACGCGCGCGCGCGCGCAGCCCTAAGTGTACGAGGTGGGGGTGGGAAATATAAGGATGGGTTTGAGGTTAGGTCGAGGGGCGGTGTAGTGATACGATGTGATGCAGTGCTGGGAGAAGACAGCACGTGGCGGGGTCGCGAGAGGCTGCTGCTACTGCTGGGTAATTAGCGGGTGTAGGAGGGGTGAGGAATTTTGATATGGGGGTATGCGCAAGTAGGTTTTTGTAGGTGCTGGGTGGAGATGATAGGGTAATTGGGAACGAGAGAAGCGTGGCTGTGACAGGTTCGCGGGTTCGGTTGTGTTTCGTATCTTACATGTGGGTATAATGGTAGATTTGTAGGAGAATTTTTGAATGAGCGAGAGTATCGGTATATGCAGCGTGCAGGTAAATTAATCTGAAGATTGATATAATTATAGGTAAATCTTCGATGTTGGGTTTGTTTTTTGGGGTGGGCACCTATGCAGCTGAAGTAATTTGTGAGGAGACATTGTAACAATTCGTACAAACGAGAATTCGAAGTAATTTTACTAGATGACATATGCAGGGGTTGTAATGTTAGGAATATGAGATTATTGTTACATCTGTAACATTAACGAAGAAAATGTGTTTGCTAAACGGATTTTATCGATAAAATTTTCATTAAGAGCACTATAAATATGTCGCAGCTCGTAAAGAATTTATAATTATATTCCAATATCGTAGAAAGCGACAATAAAATAATTGTTCTGTTAATTACTTAATTTATGACAATATATAACGAAAAAATGATTTTGGTAATGATTTCGTACCCATACAATTTTTTCATAAAAGGCTTTTCTTTTCCATTCACTTCGTGGCTCTCTGCACATTCAACATGAACTTCGCTCTCTCTTGTGACAACATTTTCAAAATTTGGTACAATGCTCGCCGTCGACATAGGTATAGATACACTCGCCTCGAATTCTTTATTTGAATGAAAGCTCAGGCCGCACCAAAGTCATAGTATAATCCTTACAACTTCTTCTATTTTTTTTTTTCATCTTCCTCCTGCAAGCACAAAATATCGTTTTTAATCTTTCACGCATTTATTCGTTTCCACCATTATATAAATAATCCCGACGTTTAATTATTATGTGCCTACGAATAGAGTATGTAATATAATGTGAGCTATAATCGACGCCTTGCATTATAAAAAATAAAAAAATATATATACGACGCTCATAAGTCATACGGATTTTAATTTCCTTCTTTTTTCCTTCCACAATATTATATACGCACTGTAAACACGGAGATTCAACGTAACCATCTGTACTCGAAAAATTCCCATCATCCATCTTTGATAGACTCTCTTGACTATACATACCAATATAGCCAATTATCTCGAGAAAAAATCTCGCCATCGCGGGCTAATCCGAAAAAGAAAACGGGGTCGCGTTATATCCGCGGCGGCCGCTTAAACTTCCTCTCTCTTCCCCTCGGCCCCTTTTAATTATTCGAGCCCGCGTGCCCATTGTCTCTCTCTCCTTCTTTAAGACCAAAGCCGGTGGGTGAATCGTAAATGCGCTCTCCTCGCGCAGGATTTTTCGCGAGTTTGCATAAGAAGTGTGTAGTACAATTAGAAAAGGGGGGGACAGAAAATGGCGTTAATTAAAGCACGCGAACGCGTGGCGAATGCAAATGTTTTACTTTTGAGTTTTCGCGAGGAGTGGAGTGTTAATATTGGCTGTGTGTATCTCCTTTTTTTAATCGCCGCGCGAGCGGTGTATATTGGAAATAAAGATAGAACTGCAACTTGTAGATTTACGATTGCCCTCGCGAGCTGCTGTGTGTGTACACTGTACACAATTGTGTATGTGTGTATATAAGGGTGGGTACGTGATTTCGAGAGAGAGGTGCTTTTAATTCGCACTAAAATGCTTTTATCTTTATTTATTTATGTCGCAGGGTGTGCCCTTAGTTAGAGATAATGGAAAATACATTTGCTGCGGAAATAATTGATGAATGGTGATGTCGAAAAAGACACATTCCGCAATGATGCTGAGTGAGATTATACAGGGAGTAGCGCGCGGTATTGAACCAAACCAGAGTATATTTACTATTTTAAAGGCATTTTTTATTTTTATTCGTTATATTCATTTGCAATGAAAATCTCTTATTCTCTTCTACTTGCAAAACTATTAACACCTATTTTTTCCTAAAAAAAAGGAAAGAAAACAACAAACGATTTCAACGCAATCGTTCCATAAAAAAAAGCGCCCACAAATCAAGTCAATTCTTTATCAACCCCTTCACCCAACACACCAATACACTTCTCTTATACACCACCTTACCTCACTCGCCCGTGCCATTCTTTCCTCTCCGCGCGCGGCCCGATAGACTCGCCCCTTGCGCCTCGCCACCGCGACGACTCTCTCTCTCTCTCTCTATCTCTCTCCCCCACCCACTGTGCCCCCTGGAAACTGGGCTAGCCGCTCGGAACGGCGCGCGCGCGGAGCTGCACACTGCACTCACACATACATACACCTGGGTCACCTCGTTTCTCGCGAGAGCGTCCGCGTTTTTCTTCTC
The DNA here is from genome assembly GCA_900474315.1 of Torymus auratus. Lineage (NCBI taxonomy): Eukaryota > Metazoa > Arthropoda > Insecta > Hymenoptera > Torymidae > Torymus > Torymus auratus. The sequence goes on from UXGD01000365.1 coordinate 27,326, forward strand.
TCTCTTTCGGACGAACTGTATTTGCATTTTCGGGGGGTGAGAGGAGAAGAAGAAGGCTTCGAAAGTTGGAGTTTTAAAGTGTAAGAGGAGAGAGGGTGGCGCGGGGGCAGCTGTTTAGAGAGGAAGTATTGACGCACCTTTGGAAAAGTTAGGTAACGGGAGGAGGAGGGGGTGGTTTGGTTTGCTTAAGGTGAGCATCAGCAACGAAATATACGATTTTAGGAGAAGTGAGGTATATATATAGGTATTTTCTTTGATGCGAGAGTATATATCGCGCGAAATTAAAATTTTCCTCTGCTCTTCAGCTTTACGTATATATATGTATGTATACTTAATCAAAGTATCAGGAGAGTTCGCTTGAAAAATTTCCTCGAGAGTTTTCATCAAATTTCATTACTTTCTCTTGAAAGAGACTTTATACAGCCACTCCTCCTCCCCATTAAGCATGAAGCGCGCTATCTCTTCGCGTCGCGCGTTATCATTAAAACGCCCTCGAATTCAACGACCTCAAAAGTAACCCACTTCTCGTCACTGACAAACAAAAGAATTAAAATTTTTTTTACCCACCTGCACGCATACATCAGGAAAATTATCAACGCGTATAATAATAATTGCGCGCCGGATTCGTTGTAACGAACTTCTCCCTCTCACGTTCGTTTTATTATATAAGGGTAGCGAGTGCAAAAAGGGGGCTAAGTGCTATAGCTCGAACACAATGCAAACTTCGCGTCTTTAGAGCTAACGATAACAAGCTGCGCGGAGCTGTTACTGTTGCACTTTTACACCTGCACCGAGACTCAGCGCGCGTCTTTAAGGTGTGAGAGACAGTACCTTATAAGGATTACCGGTCGACAGCGGTCCTTTGTGCGTCGAATCGCGTCGCGTGAGTGCAGTCTATAATCTTTTTCGTGTAGCACAGGAGAGGATTGTTACGCGCGTCTTTTGTGGATTTTCGGGGTGAAGGAAAGCTTTCGGATTGAAAATAATGGTTACGGTGAATAATAAATTTTTATAATTAATTCGTTTTATATAGGGAGGAATGAAGGGCTTATTAAAAAGGAGAAAATTGTGGCGGAAGATAATTTGAAATTGTGTCGAGACTTTTTAAGAAACTGTTATGTGCACGGTTATAGGCGCTTATCTGAGAATGAACTGTAAAAAAAGTCATGTTTGGAAATTTGTAAAACTAGTGTAAGATTATCGTAACGTGAATGTACCGCAAGTTTGGGTGCGATTAACTGAAAAACTAAAAGATCAAACTTTTATTTCCTAATTTATTTATTTATTATATCATTAAATATCTAATGTTATGTGTATACAAAATATAATTTTTTAATTTGAGCTCGTTTCATATTAAAAATTAATATAATTCGAGTATGTCCTACCATTGCTATAAAATATAATAATTCTTGTTACACTCGTAGTAAATTTTCCTACTACATTTTTCTCTGTATTTGAAGTGAAATTACATCCAAATATATTCTATCATAAAAATTAATCCTTACCCTCCACCTTAACAACCCGAACTATTCCAATCTACTTCAAACGTCGAAAATACTACGCAATTTCCCAAATAATAAATTCAATTTCAAGGACACCCTCTAATCGCCCCCACATCCGCCCTGAAAATATCATCTCGACAAATGTCACACCTCCACCCAACATCCCCAATCGTCCCATCCTTCGCTCAAAAACATGGCCACTCAATTACCTCCACCCCCTCAAAAAAAAAGAAGGATGCTTGAACGGATCGACGAGAGGTAACTAAATTGCGACCTCGCTCCCCAGGGGGGACAGCCCCCTAATAACTAAATCGCCGAGTGCGCGCGTGCACTTGACCGTCGGTAAAAGGCTCCCCCGCGGCGACGCGTATATTTTTAGCGCTTTTCCGACGAGTTATATACTGACGCGTGGAGGAGGAGGAGGTTTCTGTAATGGGCGCGCGTTTTGAGACATGAGTGTTGAGATGAGAAGTCAGTCTAATTGCATGATATGTGGGGAAAAAAATTTTATTTTATTTTATCTATGTGGTGATGGATTTAAACATAGGTTTATAAGTGAATTGTTTTAATTTATTCGCGTTTGTTATGGTAGGATGCAAGGGAATGGTTTGAATTAATTTAACTTTAAACATAAATATGATTTTTAATAAGGAAAGAGTATTTTTAATTATGAAATAAGTCAGCGTTAGTTGTTTCTTTATAATAGAGGGTATACTGAAAATATTTTAAAAATAGATATATGAATAAAACTTTTGAAATAAGATTTTTATAAACTTCTCTATGCACTTTCCAAAGTCTTTAATAATACCGCCAGCATGATAAAACATAATCTGGCAGCCAGCTGCGTTTTAAATTAATTTTCTTTTTTTTAAAAAGAAGTCTTACCTAAAACCATAATCTTCTTTGCGCGTATAACGAAAAATTTCTTTAAAAAATCCTTCCTCCAAGATTTTCCGTCCTCCTTATCCACCCCATTACCCACCGCGCAACATTTCCTCTCTATACGCCAAAACACGCGAATAAAATATTCACAAACCCACTCGAACTAATTCACCTGAAAAATTCAGCGTAAAGAAACCCGACCATCCCGAAAAAGGGCCAAAAAAAATAAATAAATAAAAACGAAAACCTTTTTACCACCCTACTTTCCCTTTTTTGTCCACCTTTTCGCTTGGGCCGAGTTCCAGCGGTTGTCGTCGTCGTCGGTCCGGAAAAAAGTGAAACTGAATGACAAAGAGAATCGGAAATCCTGCGTGCGCGTAGGTACACGTGCGGGGGGCACTGCTGCAATTAGCCGCGCCACCGCACGCGAGCGTTTTTCCCTCTCATTGAGGTTGGACGACCGTAGCAGCAGCAACCCTTTGTCGCTCGGCTACGGACTTTTGAAAAATTAAAACGGTCCTTTTGCGGAAATGAATAGTTGGTTGTGTAGTGGAATAAAGTGATTTTTTTTGTTTGTTTTTTGTAGGGGGAAGCTGGGAGAAAGTTAATTGTAGGGTGGAGATTTGTGAGGATAATTTTATTGAATATACAGTTTTTTTTCTGACGGCAATTCGTTGGATAACAGAAGAAGAATAAGTTGGTAAATGGCTAGTTTATATGCTTTTTTTCTACATTGTTAATTTATACCAGGATTATGTTAATTTGAAAATGATTTTATTAAATTTCCATAGTTTTTTCATAATATCTTATGATCTATCGTAATTTCTTTGCAGAAAATATAAACAAAAACCTTTACTTCATCATTTTATCACACAGTTTTTATTGTTTTGTTTATTGGTCTTTCAGGAAAATCTAAATAATCTAATGACTAGATTGCTCAAACACGATTATCTTTTCGTATAAAACTTAAAAGAAGCGTTCAAAAATTATAGTTAGCACTAATTATTTCGTAATTTTCAATCAAACTAACCATTTATAAACCATTTCAATAATTATTTAAATTCCAACCAGACTTTAAAATTACCTTTTTATTTTAAAAACTTTCGAAAAAATATACTACATTTTCATTAAAAAAAACAAAAGCACACAAGTCTCATATTGTTTTGCATCGCGATCGCATTGTCGCATCGCGATAAAAACGCAAACATAAGTTCCGGCCATAAAAATACCATTCAGGCAGTAACAAACGAAAAACTATCACTCACAAACAACGCGCGAGCTACCGCCGGGCAAAAACACAGGCGATCTGCACTCTCGTCGTATAAAACTTCCGCTCCAACGCTATATATATAGGTACGCGTGCCTCTTTGGAAAGTCAAAATTCAGCGTAGAAAAAGGCAGCTCTTCTGGATATGGCAGCATCTCAACAACGCCGCTGCTGCTGCTACGCTGAAACGAGTATACATTTTTTTCAACCTGAATATATATTGGAAGAAAGAGTATCGTTCGTTTTTACAATCGACGCGAAATACTAAAGTTTTTTTTTACTGCGCGAGTCGATCTGGATATTGATAGTAAATGTCGGGGTGGCGGGTTGTGCGTGCTCGCTATGGAAATTAATTGAATATAAGATTCTTGAGCTTTGAGAATTAATTGGCGATTGTTTCAGAGTTGAACGGATTGCGCGCGAGAGTTTTTATTTACGTTTATTTGGACTGACACCGTGTTCGGAGAAGGCGTATTGTTAATCTGAATGGTTGAATAATTCGATCAGATCTCGTAGCGATAAATTTAATTAATATAAAAATTGGCCCTTTGTACAATAATATTAACATACATCAATAAATTTGATCAATAAAACTTGTTTGCTATTAAAAAGTCCACTTTTATTGTATATTGTATACAAGTTATTTTAAAAATGTATACAACGAAACCCGGTGAAACAGTGAAAAAGCATTACTTCGCCAACAACATCTTATTCTGAAAACGTTTCACTATCGGAAATACATGACAAACGCGACTATTCCGCTGAGCCAGCAAACGTGACCATCCTAGAATCCGTTCTCCTCCTCATTTCACAAAAATCCCGACACTTCGCTATTTTTATAGAGAGACGCGAATTCGAATTTAAATTCCTCAGCAAAAACTATCAGAGTGCAGAGTCATAACTCAAAAAATGTGTTTTCGCTCGCTAAACGCGTCGGGAGAAAATCCGCCTGGGAATCAGCCATTTTTCTCCCATTTACGAAACGATTTTTCATCCATTTATTATTCCATTTTCTACGGCTATTTTAGCAAACTGGCTGAAAGAATTGAAGGAAAATGCGGTAATGATAGTTTCGCAACTACAACCAGTATGGATCTTTTCCACGAGAGAATTGAAGTGATGGATGTATTGAATACTAGACTTATTGACTGCCGAAGAAATATCTTGAAAACCCGTAAACTATTTGCAATAAAAGCGACGTTCTTCACTTTACGACTTCTCTTCATTTTCAATATATCAATTTGTCAATACAAAATAAACAAATCCTTCGCAATCAAGTAAAAGTATAAGAAAAATCAATAACCAATTCCTAAAAATTCCTTAACCCTGACACCCAACCCCCATATGAATAAATCGGTAATATCTCACTCCCCCATCACCCATTATGACACAAAAAAATCCGTGCAGTTCCTATCTCCCCGGACGATTAACCACTTCCCACCCCAAAAAAAAATCACCATACATACCCACCCACATATCCCGCGAAAATTCCCTCACCGCAATATCATCCCTCCGTTCATTCATTATATACTTACACACCCCACGCGGGACGTGTACAACACGCGTGCGCGGCGCAGCTCTACTCTCTCCTCCTCCTCCTCACTGCGCCTTCTCCTTCTTCTCGGCGGCCGGCTGCGGCGGCGAGTGGCAGATGAGCAGCAGCCCGAGTAGCACGAGCCCGGTGCCGCTCCACCAGAGCGCCGTCGTCGTCTCTCCGAACAGCAGTTGTCCCAGGATCGCCTGTGATCATCAACATATAGTTATTATAAATATTGTTTTTGTGACGAGTGAAATATGGAAGAAGAAAAGGCAGACGGGAATATAATTTGAATTAACGCGCGCGCGTATGTGTGGTGATGACGATGACGATCGCAGTGGTAGCGATCCGAGTTTTTACCGACGGAGCCGCCCAGGAATGCCAGTTATTCGAAAAGCTCCGATACCAAATCCTTACGTAATCTGCTGCGACAGAATACCACAGTTGTATATACCGATCTTACCGAAAACTTCCCGCGGTACATGCAAATAACAACCAACGTCAGCGAGTTCAAGCCGTTCTATAATAGACTTTCTATACAAGAAAGATACTGACCGGCGAAAAAGCTCGCAACCGCCGCCGCAGCGATAAATCAACAAGTATGGAGCTGCCGGCGGCGTCGCGCTGCAGCAGGAGCAGCGCCGGCCGAGCGAACAGCAGCAGCTGCAGCATCAGTCCATGTAAGTAGGCGACTGACTTTGGCACGCATTATACGACTTTTACTGTTATCGCGGCCGGTAGCGGCTCTCTCTCTCCCGCGGGAAATTAGCCGAGCCGTGCAGGCCGAGCGCCGCGGTCATGGTTGAAGGAGTAGCCGATGTGTGTCTGTGTGCTTATAAGTGTGTGTAAGGGGGTTGAGGATGGGTAATTAATTTTGGTTGTGGGTCCGGTGGTGGTACGTGAGGTGCTTTGGAATGAAAATAAGGGGGGAGGTAGGAAAAAATTACGGGGATTTGGGGTGATAATTTTGATGGAGATGGTTACAGGGGGTTTGTGTAGCAGGAATCGTTTGTAGTTTGGGTGCGGGTGAGATTATTTTGTGTGTTTTGGAAAGATAAATTTGCTGCGATCTGTGATACTTGGAAACGACTGCGAATTCGTTGGCACTGAGATTCTTTAACCTTAATTTGAGAAAATAAAAAGTTTATGAAAATAAAAGGAACTTAAATTTTGACCTAAAATTTTTACGGAGTTTCACGGTCCAGAAATTACGATTTGAAGAAAAAATGTGTAAAAAATTTAACGTTAAATGTCTCTGAAATTTACGAATATACATATCCAAACGAGTAATCGGGCTGCTGAACGTACAGACTTTTTAAAACAAATTTGAGAACAAATAAACACCACATTTTACGCCACTTATTGTAATTGCGATATACTTATTGTTATTTCGGATATAACAACATTATAGCAACAATTGTTGAGAATTTCATGTACAGCAAATAAAATCATATATACAAAATGAAATATTGTAATTGCGATCTATCGTTATTTCAGATATAATAACATGACAGTAGCAATTGTAGAGAATTTCATACAGCAAATAAAATCCTATAAAAAATGAAAATTATTTTGCAATAACTGAAAAATCGATATAAATGAAAAGTATAACCTCGATACCATGCAACTTTGTTATTTCACAAACATCTTTAATGAAAAAGAAAATCTTTGAGCCTTGTCCAAAGAAAATGGAATGCACACTGCCAAATTTACAGCGTTATACATCCACTAACCTAGATAAGAAGTACCGACTTTATTTGAAAAATTGACTCGAAGCATGTTTTTACGAAAACTTTTTTCGAAAAGTTCTTTCTATGGAACTCGAAACTTTGCCAGCACAGAGCTCCCTCCATGAGGACGTAATGATATGAGCAAATCCCAGTAGTACGTATTATAATCAATATTGATCTGTTAAAATATTTTTATATAAGAACATTGAAGCTTACAAAAATATATAGAAACAATGACAATTTTTGCAAAATTAGTATTTATATAAAATATTGCTGATAATATAAGAAAATTTACGACGCTGATGGCGTAAAATCACCTATAAAGTGTATGGCACTTCCGGATATATTTGCGAAGTAGCATCGTAATTTTTGCGAACCTATATTTACAATCTTTTCCAGACAAGGGAAGTGAGATTATAGTAAAAGAAATCATCTTAGTACAACCTATAAATAATCAATACACAATTGTAAAACGTATTTAAAGTAGCACCACTTTCGCAGAAAAATAAATGTAATGTAAAATAATGGGATGTAAAGATTTTTACGCTTGGCGGCATATACATGTATGCGTGTGAGTCGAGGATAAACGTAGTAAGAGTTTGCTTTGCTCTGGGCAAATATGAGGAGGAGGAAATATAAGGAACGGAAATGGGAAGTTTTTCGCGTTCTCGTTTTTCTCCTGCAATGTTTATCGTAAAGTTAACGAGTAGAAAAGAGGATGAGAATGAAACAACGAGTGTTTATCTTGTCTCTGCCTCTCGTATTATATAATTTTCAATATATATATTTTATCCCTCATTTCCCCGGAATATGGAAAAATTTTCAATATCGTGCTTTTTCAGCGAACCGGAAGAGAGCGAGGGAAACAAAATATACGAGTATTGGTTAATAAATCCGCGAGACGTACACAAGTAACATAAAAAATAAGTCCGTACTTTATATCTCTCTCGGCAGGTCCCCGACTTATTCCGGAACGACTTCTTGACTTATAAATAAAATACAAGAGCGAAAAAAGCGACGAAACCTTGTTTTACTCTTGTAATATACGAGTGGCAAAAAGTATTGTGTCCCTCTCTTTCCACTTCTCACTTTCATTTAAATGTAAATGCCGGCGCATTTTATTGTGCCACACGCCGTGCAGCGGGCAACAGTTTTTTCAAAAACTTTAATAAAAACCGTATATACTGCGCGCAATTTACCTAAAACCATACGTATCACGCATATACTTGGGAAGTGAGTAGTCGCCAAGAGCCTCAACAATTTTGCGCCGGAGATCGATATAGCGTAGTCTTCCTTCGGGACACACTCAGAAATGGGTTAACGATATTGCCGGCCCCGCGGCGATGGAGAGAAGAGAGACGCGTTTACTTAGCGAGGTGTAAGATAGGTGGGCGAGCTCGGGTAGGTATTGCTTTCATGGGTGCGTTATCGGGAGAAAAGAAGCTGCGAGCTGAGTGCCGGGCTTGGGTAAACGAACAGGGTGATTGAGATGTTGGGAGAGAGAAAGCGAGTGTGTTGGTAAGTGCCGTAGGCTGATTACAGGGATCGCGGCGTAGGCAGATTTTTTATTTTCTGATGGAACGGATTGAATGTAAAGATAGTTAATTAATAATATTAATGGAACGGAGTTAATTAACGATTGTAAGTATCTTTAAACCCTGAAGATATGTATTTTAGCTTAGCTTAAGTATGATGGATTGAAAATAAAATTATAATCATTGATCAAACAAAAAATAATATTATATATATTTTAATCAAATCGATAACCATTTAGAACATTTGTTTTTAATGCAACAAAATAAATTGCCCATTGAACATTATATATTGTTTTAAAATTAAAAATATATAAACTAATTTAAATCAAAGCAAAAGTAAATTAAACTTATAAAGTATTTTTTATACAGCAATATAAGATATAGCCCCGTAAGAATATAAAGCGTATAAGAAAATTTTATTACCCCAAACATTAAATTACATAATGCCTCTATAAAAGATAACGTATAAATCACATAAGAAATTGGACGAAAGTATATATATAGGACCTCCAAAATCCCCAACAATAAAAACAAAATACAACCGTAATATAATCTTTCAGTTTTATTCTTCGCGAATTCAAAAATGTTATATATTGCTACAAAAACTGCCGCGGGGCTGTAAACTCCGCCGGCTTTATTAACGTAATTTTCCTTTTACGATATCTAATAAATCTCCTCGCACCGTAAAAAGGGAGGGAGGCGAACGAAAAAAATCCTACGAAAGGATAGTCCGCGCGGTGGCATCGCATTACAGAATGCATGATGCGCTCGCCAGCTGGCCTCTCCCCGTGCGGAAACTGGGACGACGACAAGGAAGTTTCGTTGCGCTCCGAGCAGGAGAAGAAGAAGGGTTTCGTAATTAGGATTGTTTTGGTATTATGGGGGAGTTCCATGAGGCACCGTGACTTAGCAATTCGATGGAGCAAAATATTAATGATGCATTCGCATTTGCCTTTTTTATTTTCCTTTATACCCTTTATATACTATGGAAAAATAGCCTTATATTTACTCAAACATATCTCTCTTATCATCACATTTATTAACCCAAAAAATCTCTTCCACGGCCATCAATATAAATCCCTCCTTCACGTTTCTTCTTCTTTTTTTCTCACCCGAACGACCGAAGATTTACGGGCCAATCCAGCGCTCACGCCGCAAGGACCTAATCACGTTTATGGACGACTGCCTCTCTTTCCTATTTTTAGGCTTCTCACTCGCGCTCGCGACGTTTGCCAGAAGAATTATATACGTACACTTCTGTCGCGGATAAGTAACGAACGACGACAGCCGCGATGGTTTACGGTTCTTTTTATCTGCGAGAGGTTGGCAGCGACTTTTTTTGGGAAATATTCGGAAGAGACGTGGTGATTGATATGTGGGTATGTGGTTGGTAACGTTGGCGAGGTGAAACTTCTGGAAGTCGGTGTGGATGTTTGCAGTGAGATTAGGTCCAGAAAGCGAGAAGCTATCTCTATCTCGGTTGATTAATGGGATTAGCGCTTGCTGACTGTATATGTAACTAAATAATCATTGTCGATAGAAAAAATTATCCTTGAATATCTGCAACAATTTGAAAATATTAAAATTTTATATGACATTTCATGGTTTACATAATGTATCTACATAACTATTAACGCAAAGGGTCAATTTCAAATTCTCTACTCAAACTATTTCTCGAAGCAACACCACTTTTTCCTATCGAAACACACACGTATGCAGTCCTAACAAAACCGCGACGTACTTACACGGAACGACGCCGTACCTCGAATTTTACACGTCGACGGGGACCCCAGTAAAAAATCCTATATACAACGGACACTTCGAATTGTATACATCCACTTCACGTAACGCGCGCAGCCTCGTAAAGACGTCGACCGCGCGGCCTTGACTGCGCCATTAGTTCATTTAAGAGCAACATATATTTTAGACATCCGTGCTCGTGTAACAATGGGTCGTTGCCGTTTTCCGGATTGTAATATATTATACTATTATAGGATGCAGAATTTTTATAGATGGCTGATTGATTTGTCAATGCAGCATTCTTCGATCGTGAGTGTGAGGTAATCGTGTATTATTATACATAGAAAAACGTTTCTGACACGAGATGATAATAATAAATTATTTAAACGTGATGAAAAAAATTATATCATTTATCTCTTGTAATATTATTTATAATCGCGCCGCGTCCGTTCGCGGCTGATGGTAAATATTTGGCGTTGAAATTGAGTTTCGCGCGTAAGCCGAGCGTGAAAATAGTGATAAGAGGATGTCCCGATATATCCAGGAATAATTAAAATTTCACTCGCGCATTACAACGCTTATAACGAAGTTAATCATCGCTCGGGGATCTCACTCTCCCCTGATTAATGCTGTAATTATAGAACCGTAAACGATAAACCTGAACCGCACGAATTAAAAAAAAAAAATTTCAAAATCCCTAAGGAAAACTAATATTACCTCCCTATATACGCATTAAAAAAATCTGCCGACGTGCGATTCTTCCCTACTTCAGTTCGCGCGCGAGACGCAAATTGCGCTCGAGCACGCACGCGAGTCTACTGCAAAGTTTCGCGTAATGCGCTTCACGTACATATACACAGCGAGAGCTATAACTCGATTGCCCGGGTCGACGCTGATTGCGTGCGAAATAATTGCGCTACGGGGGATCGGAGGAATGCGCGAGTTCGAGTAAGTTTTTGTCGAGAGGGTGAGGGTGGAAAAGGGATCGGAGTTGACATAAGCTTTTAGGGTAAGAGTAATGGTTGTTGTTGTTGTTATTTTTTCTAGGGATATGTAGAGGGTGGGACATGTGACAGTTTAAATTTTGAAAAATTCTTGTATTTTTTACGGAAAAGGGTTGAAAAATATGTTTTCGGGTATATTTTTTTTAAATATTATTGACGGTGTTTGTCAACAAGAGAGAAATAACTTTTTTTTTCTCCCTCTCTCTCGCAGTCGTGTTTTCTTCTGATAAAAAAATAATTATGATTATAGTTGACTCTGCGTAATACATATCAAAATTTTGCTGACCCTTTGCAAGTAAAAACAAAAATTTTATTATATATATATATTTTTTTTATAGTCTTTCGGCGAAATTAAAGAGTATAAACTTCTTTTGACAGTTTGCAAATTTTAAAAGCCCACTTAATAAAACCCAAATTACGTCAAATTTAGTAAACGCTGAGGTAAAAATAAAACGTTTTTTACCCAAAAGTATAAGCAAAAATATAATTAAAAGCTTTCAATTTACCGGACAATGAAAACCCAATTATATCTCTATTCTTAGTATACCGACATCACGGCGGCCGTAATTTGCACTCGATTTTTCCTCATTTGCCAAATGTACCGATATAGACATGCACCGGTATCGGCTATCTCTCAAATAATACAAAGAGGCGAGTTCCTTTAATAAACCAAAAAGCCCGTCGCGGTGCTCCTTCCACCTCCTCGTCTTAATCAAATTAAGGCCAAGTAAACGAAGCCCCGTATACACCTTACGACCTACGTGTATATATATACACGTATAGAGCGAGTCTGTAATAATAGGAAAGGTGTAGCCCGTCGCGCATGTGTATGTGTGTGTATGTGTATACGGCGGAGAGGCTTTTACGAAACAAGCACGATATAAAGCGCCTTGGAGAATCTAATACGAGATGCTTTGTTGACATCAATGTTTTTGTAGAATGTATGTTAAGTGATTTTTTTTTACATTTTTTTTGTGTTTTGGCGTTGTTGTATAGTTATCATTTGTGAAGAGTAAAGTGATTTACAGTGTTACCGTTACATGTATGAGGTAATAAGACGTATGATGGGCTAGTATAAAATGGTTATTTATGAAAACATTATTTAAGTTTCCTTATTGTTAAAGTTAACAGAATAACATTTATTTTAGTTATATTGGATGCTTGATGTGGTAAAACTTGATGCAAAGTTTTTGATCCGCGATTATATTTAACTGCATTATGTTTCTTTTGTACGCAAATATGTAAAAAGTTAGATAAAAAAAAACTCATAAACATGTTTTCGTAAAACTCTACTCAAGACAAGATGTAACTAAACACACAGCGTTAAGTGGTACTATTATACGAGACAGGTTTAGCATTTAATCGTGTCGTAGCTGCCAATCAAGCGATGTAACCTTCCAATACACGCATTCAATGTCTCAATTTATAAATACACAAAACCTAAACATCCCATATCCCTCCTACAAATATGTAAGTTCAAGTACTTCCACCACTTCCAAACAAATTTAAAAACCGTCTCTTCATATCCACTCAAACACCAAACCTTCTCTCTCCACCTCTCATCCACGAAACCCATTCTTCAATCGAATCGATACCCCCAGAAATATACCCCGTAAAAGTCACTCGACCGCGATAAATCACTATATACGTACAGCGTCTCCACCATCTACACCCACCCAGCCACACATACAGAAACGTTCTTATCGTTGCGCTATACTCGCGCAGACGCGATAAGAAGCTTCTCGCGCAGGTGCGTGTACATGTAATGTGCTATAGCAGCAGCATCTAATACTCACCGAGCAGAGGTAGTTGACAGTGGAGGTGGCTACGGTGGCCGGTAGCGAGGAGCCCGAGCCCGCGAGGGCGCGCACGTAGAGCGTGCAGCCAATCGTGTTCGCCGTCACCATAGCTAGCAGCAGCCCGAGCTTCGCAAGTGTGCTCATCTGTATTACAGAAGAAGAAGTTGTAGTTTTTTAAGGTGCTGTGTGAAGATAAAGTGTTGTAATTTTATATTGTGTTCGCGAACTGTGCGTCTGTAAGTATGGTGGGGTTCAATCAAAGTGTATAACTCTGTATAGCACTAAGCTTATAAGGAAATAAGTTCCACGCGGTTGTTTTTTTTTCAATAAAAAGTCGTTTATAGTCTTGATGTAACGTTAAAATCCTGATTTTTATAAATAAATATGATCGAAATTTCGAGGCACGCGCGCGCGTCAACAATGTATATGCGAATGTATGCAAATTACGGGTATTATAATTAACAATGTCGGGGGATCATAGTTTCACAAGGTACACGAAATTATGCACACAGTGATTTAACGCGCTATAAATAACCCATCGCTATGTTATTACAGCATGCACTTTGATATAGCACGCTATACCCGAAATACTGCACATTGTCGTATAACTAACTTTTAACGTGTAAATAAGTAATCGCGTTGGCTTTCAGTCCGCGTGGCTATATTCACTTACCGTCTGGGGAACGGCGGTATAATATCTCAATCGCAAGTGATTAAGCCATAAGAATACTAATGGCTTGGCGGAAGGACATCGATCACATTATTGGTACGTTTAAAATGAATATCTTTTGGGGTTTCGTCGCACGCTTATACAATAATCCACCACAAAGCTTCAGCTGTACAAAAGTTTTATTTAATATAATTAAGATTATCACCGACCAATTTACAACCCACGATTTGTAATTCAAATTCCCGTTCATAAAAAGAAAAAAAGCGCAAAAGCCAGCCTCGAAACTACTTCCTCCTTCCATGTCCAACTCCTCATTGCAAAAACTACACGGAATTAAAATTCGCAGAACAAGCAGCCACTCATATAATTTTTTTTCTCCGCGCTCATCTCTTCGTTACATCACCACGTCGTCTCTTGCAGTGATGATGGAGAACAAAAAAAGCCTTGAACGCGCGTATAATAAAAGCACCTGAGAGAGCGACGACGCGTCGCGGGGGAAGGATAAGCGCGCGCGCGAGCGTTTTCGTCATCGTGGACCTCGTGATGCGGCTTATCAGCGCGAGAGAGAAGAAACGAATTTATTTAGCTACCGCGCGACTTCTGTTTTTTTCTCTCTCTCTCTCTTGCTGTTTGGGTGGCTGTAAAAGAATAAGGAGGTTGAGTAACGCGGTTATTTATAGACGCGGGGATGTCGTGTGTTGTTTCGGTGATGCTTTTTTTTTTATCGGGAAAATACGGTTGGATGCGGCGTCATAGTATTTTCCGTAAATTTGTAAGAGAGAAAAAAAGTTTGTATATACATTTGTGGGTGATTTTCGTGGTTGATGTGTAATAGTTGAAATAACCCTGGTATATAGAAATCTTAGCTGTTTTTTTTTTGTTAATTTTATCGTAGCTCAAAACGAACATAGTTTCTATTTCATACCTATAATTATATACAAAACAGAAGTAAATTTTGGTATTTACCACTTCATAAAATTGGCATTTTAAATAAAAGTAGTATAAGACATTTAAATATTTATTTTTGCTAAAATTTATTCCATTAAATTAACATTTTAGCTACAAAATACTCTCAAAGTTTCTATACCAGGGAAACAGCTACATTTTTGTAAGATAGTTTACCTAGAAATAATTGAAAGTATAATATTACATTAGATCGAATAAAATAAACCTTCATCCTATAACACTCCACTTTACACTATTTTTAAAATACAATTATCAACCTCACCCAAATATTATTATCAAACCCGGCAATATCATTGAACCAGCCTCCCACGATAATAACCTAAATCGACGAAAAAAAAACAGAATCCTGCGCAGCGCTATGTTACATCACACTGGCACCACAATGTTTTGTCGCGCTGCACTGCACCGCGCACGCGACTTTTTTTTTACTACACCGCGCGATATATATCCTATATCAAGGCTATGCGCTGCAAAATTATTTCCTCGTTACATTTTTCTTCCCCGGCGCGATTATAGCCGCACTTTTACGCGATCGCCCAGATAATAGTTATATACGTAGAATATTGTGCGAAGATATATTATATGCGTGTATCTTACGGGATCGGAGAACTCGTAGAAGCCAGCGAGCTTCGCGAAGACGCTGCCGGTCGATGCGAAGAGGCCGGCCAGCAGTGACAGGTGGATGTTGAAGCCCTTGGTCTCCATGATTCTTCAGCTGTATAAAAGTCAAGGACGAATGAAAAAAATTAGTATAATATCAAAGATTAGATACGTGCAAAATTGTATGTATATACGCGTAAACTTGTTTGTATGAAAATTACATAGATAACGCCCCTATCCGGAGTTTCGCGTTTCCATATACATATAGCAAAAGAAGAAGAAAAAAAGCAGATTTTGTCCTCCGGCGTATACCCTTATCTCCGGGATAAATTAGTGTATGAGGGCGACCCTCTACGTCAAGACGCCTACTGCTTTTCCCGCCGCGCGTGGACATATTTTCTACGGAGAGTAGAGTGACTCTATGAGCTTTCCTTGATAAAAATTGTACAAGCCTTGCGGTACGTGGCCGGGAATGTGTGTGGATTCTATAGGGATCGTAATTTAATATGAAAATAGAGCTGGCTTGTATGTTTAAAATGTGTTAATGGAATATGAAATTTTAGAATCGTCTATTTTTCTCAGTACATCAGTGGAGTGGCGCGGGTTTTGGCTAAAAAATTGTATTTTTAATGGATGGAAGTAAATTATGTTCACATAAGTGTATAATCACGTCTTAACAGCTGCTTCCTGTATATAATACAAAAAACGTTTAAAGGTATACAGTTAACGAACTAAAGAAAAAACTTAGCCTGGATTTGAATAACTGTTAGCTCGAATAATTAAAAAGAAACCGAGTATATTCATTTGATTTGAAAATACTACATCCATTTCACTAAACCAACGCGAATGCAAATGCGCGGTTCACTTAATTCAAGATAAACGCATATATTCAGCCAAACATTTGTTCAACCGCGTCAATTTTTTTCTTCTCGCACGCCTATATATACATACACTCACTCCGTCGGCGCGCAGCGTACATTACAATTAACGAAACCCCATTAATTATATACCTCCCACTTACCAATCCCTCACGGAATTCCAGACATAAAAATGCACGCGCTTTTAAAAATGCCCATTCATAAAAATATACATAGGTATATATGCGCAGGAAGTAGACAATACTATACCCCAAGAGAGAGAGAGAGAAAAATTTTTCGCACCGCGCACGCAGTGGAATGCCACTTGTGGGAACGAGCGTAAAGGCATGTGTATATGTGTATATAAGTATAGCTATCCTAATTATTTGAGGAAAATGCCAGCGCCGTTTTTACGGTAGTGGTGTATATATAGTACGTGTGTATATGCGAGGAACGGTAGTCGTCGTGCACTGCTTCGGACGTACGGTGAAATGTATATATATAGCTAGAAAGAGAGAGAGAGAACGGTTAACGTTACTTCGTGTGCACACAGGATGATGATGATGATGATGATGATGGGCGATGGTATCAATGAGGTTTAATGGTTTAGCGCACTTGTAGAGGATTGTGTTTTACTTTTTGCAGATGTTGGAAGGAGAAAAATAATTCGTACTTATTAGAAATTTTTATTATATTCAACCGCCAATGGAACATTTTTATTATATTCAACTGCCAATCTACGAAAAAACGGTTATTTTTAATCTCAAAAAATTCTAATCAAAACAATCTTAATTAAGCACTAAATTTTCCTACTACCTAAACAATACACTCGACAAAGTAAATCCTCCAACAATGTACAAACTGAAAGAACAGCCTCTCGCTTCTTATCTTACTATGTAAATAAAAAATACACCGCAGCGAGGAAATAACGCTCAGCTACCGATACACAATACCTACATATATCTATATACTCCAGAACCTCGCCAACAATCATCATAATCATCATAATACCTACCACACGCGAAACAGATACTTACTACTACTCTCTATACAAGGCCAACTGAACCGGAAGTATCCTACTGTAGCTCTCTCTCGAAGAGATAAACAAACCGAGCAAAAAACATGCAGATACTTATATACATATACATACATACACGTCGGCGGCAGCAGCGCGCGCTCGCGTTCCTAACCTCTCCTGCACTCTCACCTCACCTCTCTTCTCCTCGCGAAGGGAGCGAGCAAAACACAGACTCCGCACGTATAATATCGCAGCCTCTCTCTCTATATCCTTCAACAAAAAAAGTGGTGTGCCTATATACGCGCGCGAGTGAAGGGGTAGGCGCGGCGACGGCGGCGCAGCGGGAAACGTGCGTATAATACCGGATCTCACTCGTTCGCCAACGGCTGCTATGCTGCGCCTAACAGGTAGTTTAAAAATGGCGGCGGAGTGAGAGCGCGCGCGCGTCGTGTGTGTGTCTCTCGCGCGCGGCAGGCACGAGTCGGAGTCGCGCACCTGCGCGAGATAGGGAGAGAATCGTAGTGTCAGTGCAGCAGTGCGTCGGTGTCGGTGAGTGCGTTCGTTCGCCAGTGCAGCGCGGGGAGCTGGTGCGCGCGTTTTATAACCTCTCGCTGAGAGGCCACGGAGAGAGAGGTGAAGTGAGGAATGTCGAGGCGCACGACGAGGAGGAGGACGACGCGCGCTGATGGTGCTGCTGCAGCACTGATGCTCCTACGCGGAGCCGTTCTTCCCAGGTGAATAGATACACGCGTGCCTACGTGTGTGTGACTGTGTGTGTATGTGTGTACGTGTGGGTTGAGTATGGAATGCGAATGTGTGTAAGAGCGAGAGAGAGAGAGGGAGGTCGTTACCCTGGAGCAACGTCTGGTTCACGTTGACCTGGAGTATGAGATGCTGTGTTATTTTTTACTTTGGAGCACAGGATGGTGTGGGTGTGTGGGAGGATAGGATAGTGGAGGTGTTGGGAGGTGTAGGAGGAGTTGGTGGCAATGAAAAAAAGCTGATGCACTTACGTGGAGCTGAGATAATGCAGCTACATGCGTGTACTACCAGTGCACTTCTATTATTGCATATATAGATGGTGTAAGATTAGACATGAGGTGCAATGATAGTATTTTTTTCTTTCTTTTTGCAGGGATAGGAATTCTAGTGGGATATTTCCTTTGGTAGCATTTGGAAAAATATAGACTGAGATAGAGTCAGCACTTTTTTTTTACTGGTATCTTTAAAAAAATTCCTTATATTCACAAATAGGAAAAAGTTTTGAGCGTTGAATATTTTTTTGAAAGTATGATTGCTTATCTTGAAAAAAAAAGTTTCATTAAAAATTGAGAGGATTGATTAATGATAATTTTTTTTTTTCTTTTTAAGGAATTTTTTTTATATTTGTGAAATACAAAAATACACTTTCTCTTAATATTTCATTTCAATTTTTGAGTGTAGAAAGTTTTAAAGCATTTTTTCAACATTAATGTCATCTTTCACTTGACTTGGTTTCAAATTTTCTATTTAAATTTAATCTATGAATATATCTTTATTAATAGTATAGCATTGAAATGAAAAAGGCATTAAATTATATTTTTACTGTATTTAAAATATTAATTACATTTTCATCTTTTATATTTCACTTGAGTGCTTTTCAATTATATTACATGCAAAAATTCATAGTACTGATAACAGCTTTTATGTAAGAGCTATCTCCATTTTCAAATATAACAAGATATTTTATTACTTTTTAAATAATTTGTTTTTATTTTTAACAATTTCCCTTGTAATATTTGTCTTTTTTAAATTTTAGTTTCAATTAAAAATGTTTAAAAACCAATTAATAAATTGTTTTTTTATACATTGATAATTAATAAAAATGATTAAAAATCAATTCTTTCAAATATTAACATATTTATAGTTTGATATGTGTTTTGTAATATTTATACAGTTACTTATGGCTATGCTTTTAAAATTAATATAAGTAGCATCATTGCAAGTTATGAATAATTTACAACATGATCTCTGTCCGTTACATGTTCAAAATAATGTGTCAAGGCTTTACTTTATTAGGATATGCTTCAGAAAGAAGTAGGTTAAATTGAAATAATATATTCAAATCCAATTCAATTTTATTACTGCTTATTTTATCAAATATTTTTGTTTTCTTTTTAATTAATGTATAAAACAATAATACCTGTCTTATTCATAATTGCTTTTATCGTACAAGGAAATACACATTGCTTACTAGTTCTGCGCAGGGCAAGAATGCATTCATTGATGATTTATTGATTTGATAAGCAACAAAGGTTTAGAGAAACTTCTTTATTGCTTCATCTGATAAGAAAACTTTACATACTACTTTCATAATGTACATGAACTTTAAATCTTTTAAAGAATTTTGAAAGTATTCTAATATACAAAATTTTTAAAATAAAATTCAAACTATATGCTGGTATCTACTTGTTGTCATTCCAAAGAAAATGCTTCAATTTAGTAAAATACAGCATTTTTAAATATTTTCAATGCTCAAATATTTACTTTAAAAAATATCAATTTGAATCACTAGTCTGTCAGGCTGATCTCTTCATTCTAATCATTGACACAATTCCTGTTGATTTATTAAAACGTGAAACTTCATGGAATAATTGAATCCATATGTATCAGAGTACCTTGTATCTGTGTTTACAAGAATGTGCGGACAAAGCTATATTTAAATTTTCCTCTAATGTCAACTCTGTCAGAGACTGGAATTCTGTTTTCCTACCATGTGTTGTCTGAAAGGCGTCATTCATTCTTTTTAACATTTTAATTATTCATTTAAAAGTTTCAACTTTTTCTCTTTCTTGTTTACTGAAATGCAAAGCTCAATAAATGTCTTTTTAATTCTGTAAAATTCCAGAATTTTAATTTTTCATATGATAAACTTATCAAGATATTAATTTGATAATCCAATGATCTAATATTAGGTTTTGAATTTCCATTAGAAATCAGTGGCCCTGTTTTTTTGGCCCTCTTAGAGATACTTTTGAGTCAGCGGCGCCATATTACGCGCAGGGGCTTTTTTTTCATCAGCACACTTGTGCAAATATTGTCACAAGGCTTACCAAAGTGCCTAGCAGCAGATAAAGTCTGGAGGGGAGCAGCAACATTTTATCCTTCTCATTATCATGCCGATGTTAGGCATAGGCCAACGCAATTGCTTTGCTTTCTCCCCTCTGTTTTTCTGAGTATGGTTTCCTGGTTCTTGCAAAAAATTTTGAGATACACCAAGATGAAATCTCTATGGTGCAGGCAAAAAGGTATTGTTAAATAAATTTTTTACATTATATTGGCACCTTCATAGGTTTAAAAAAAAAAAATTTTAATTCAACCTTTGTTAGAAACTGAGAATGATTGCTTTAAGTTGACTCTGAATGTTGATTTCATTAATTTTTAATCCTTACATAATTCCAGATTGTATTTCAGTATTTTACAGCAGATTATCAGTGGTATTTAATAAATATTTTTTGTATAAATAAACATTGTGTTTATATTAAAAATAAAACCCGAGTGTTATGCTAGAAGCTAATCTAGATTAACTGTAATCTACATTAATAATAATATTAATACTTTTATTTGTGTATCTATACCTTATTTATTTATTTATACAGTAAACATTAAATCAAAGAAAATTACAAATAATACATACATAAAAGTATAATGAAAATTTTTACATTTATCTATTCAAAAATAATTAAAGAAACAAGGAAAATAAATAAAAATAGTTATTGCACAAATCGACATAAATTCATTCACAGAATTGCAAATTAAGAATTTAATTCTGTTACATATAGGTAAATACAGCTGCAAGAACCACAAGAACTTAAGCATGGAGCACTCGGATCTAGTGGCAGAGATGGTGCATGTCGAAAGACTTACCACACAGGAGAGGCTGCACCTAGCCAGACACAGGCGACTCCAGCAGCTAAAAGTCTGGAGGCAAAGGGAAAAAGAATGGCTTCGACATCAGACAAGACACACCAGCACGAAAAGGCATATCTTTTTCAATGACAGCGTCATGCTACTGGAGGCTGCAGCCAGGAACGACATAGATGAAGGTAGAGAAATGTTCCACCTGGGCGGGTGCTCTCAATTATTTATTCAGACTTTCAGGCCTGCCAGGAGGCTAAAATAGCTTGTGAATCAGTAGTGACTCACACGTATCCATTAAATTCTTATCTCTCTGCATTCGTTTATTCAGAGGGTGTAGTAGTAAACGCATCTTTTTATAGACCCAATACAGTTATCTTTCCTCTCTTACTATAAATGCTACAAGTCTCTCTCAGTGGAGCTGTATCACTTGACAAAGATTTGTTTCCAGTACGCCGGCTGCTGAAGAAGGGCGTGAACCCAGACTCGACGAACGAGGACGGCCTGACGGCTCTACATCAGTGCTGCATCGACGACAACGAGGAGATGATGAAGCTACTGGTGGAGTTTGGGGCGAACGTGAACGCGGAGGACAGTGAGAAGTGGACGCCACTGCACGCTGCGGCGACCTGCGGCCATTTACACCTGGTGCGCTACCTCATCGCCAAGGGCGCGAACCTACTGGCTGTCAATGCCGACGGAAACATGCCCTATGATATCTGCGAGGACGAAAAGACGCTCGATTGCATAGAGGGTAGGGAATCTGGCTTTTTATTCGATTGTGTTATCGATTAGTAATTATCGTTATCTCTATTTATCGCGTCGTAAAAAAAAGCGCTTGTTCCGTGTGTATGTCGCTTTAATAGGCGTCGAAGGACGTATACCTAGTTTTTAATTGTGATAAACTAAGTGGGGCTGACATGTCGAGTCGGAGTCGTAATTAAAATGTTCCTGTCGCAGGGGAAATGGCCCGGCGCGGAGTGACGCAGGAATTGATCGACGAGACGCGCGCCTCGACCGAGGTACAAATGCTGCGCGACTTGCAGAAGGTGACCTCGATGGGTGGCGAGCTCGAGTACAAGGATCATCAGGGTGCTACACCTGTGAGTTATCATCCTTAAATTTTGGGATTAATCGTGTCAAGGATTGGTATAACTAATAAATTGTTTTTCCTTTCAGCTTCACATAGCGGCCGCCAATGGCTACCTGAGAGTTGTCGAGTTCCTTCTTGATCAGCACGTGTCCACGGACGTCGAGGATAACGATAAATGGCAACCGGTTCACGCGGCCGCCTGCTGGGGACACGTAAGTGCCTATTGTCGTAACTCCCTCCTCTTGCTTATCTGGTCTTGCAACATTCAGCAGTTTTAAAATTTAATAAAGGATGTAAAAAAGCTACTTGTAGAGTAGTCGGTTATGTAAATAGATAAGAATATATTACGAGCTTTCGGAGCCGGTATTTGACTACCTACGTTTTTCTTTTCTTTTTTTTTTTATATATCCTATTTTTTCTTATTCAAAGCATTGTAAAATACGATCTAAGAAAATAAATGTAGCTTTAGTGAATTATGCAAAAAATACTTTCTCACTCAAACCTCGTTCATCACAGCTGGAAGTCCTAGAGCTGCTGGTGCAGAACGGCGCCGATCTGAATGCGAAAAACAAGCACGATGAAACGCCCGCTGACATATGCGAAGATCCGGAAATACGCGAGCGTATAATGGAGCTGAAGACCGAGCAGGAGAGTAAGAGGCTGCGCGAGGCGCAAAATAGACGAGTCAGACGATCGCAGAGCATTAACACGAGGACGCAGAGCGTACGTAGGACCTCCATACGCGATAAAGTGCTCACGACGAAGAAGGACGCACAGGAGGAGGCGAGGTTTAGGATTCAGGCGCAACAGGTATTGGAGGAAGAACTTTTTTTGGTCTGGGTTGAAGTTCAAGTTTTCGTATTGTATTGTTGCTTAAGATTTCAAACTCAAATTTTAATCATCAAAAATATGTCTTCTATATGTAATAACTCATAATTTTGCTCAGCACACATACGGGAGTCCGACAACGGGTTTACCACCGTCGGAGAACAACACAGGCGGCTCTGATATCACGCAAGATGAAGCAGACTTGACGGCTCTGACGCCGGCTGTCAGGCGCGCCCCGGAGGGCAAAGACAACGACTCGTTCCTACACGAGGACGTTGACAAAGACTCAGGTAGATATCCGAGCTATTTCCGCTTGCATTGGTTGTGGTACAGTAGACTGTTGTGGTGAGAGCTGTCGTGCTCCTCTAAATAGCTTCGTGTGAAGAAGTGTGTGTTATTTATTATTATCTCGTTAATTATTGTTTCAATCTCTTCCTTTTCGTGCCTCGAGCGGAAGGGAGGAACGTTTTTATTTTTCGCCGGGAATCTCTGGAGTTTTTTTATGAAGAAGGAAGGAGATTCCCGGGATTTGTTTCGTTTTTTTGTACCGGCGAAAGTTTTTTTCTTCGTCTATGATTTTAAGGTCGAACTTGTAAAGGCAATAATTTTTGTAAATACACGTATATATTACTTTTTATGTCTGAAGACGTTTCACGTATTTTTTATGTTTGTACATCTTTATCACCGATCATTTACCTGCTGTCTCTGTGTTTTTTTCTGTGCGGCACCTTCACCTCACCCCGGCGCGTGTTATAAACGAATTGCCCGAGGTCAGTTTTTTACCTAACTTTCCTATTTCTCTGAGTGTAGAATTTTAATATATTTATACATAAATTGTTTTCTAATTTATTACTGTGCCTAACTATGATGAGATCTAGGTTACTTATTGTTTGAAACTTGTTAATGACAGGCAACGCTAATTACTCATGTCAAATGTCATTTTTCACTTCTTTATATGATTATTACTGATATCTCTCAGGTGCTGTTATTTAGTCTGTTTAGATAAACTTTAAGTCGCGATTTTGGAGTCAAGGTATCGAGAGAAAAAGTAACTTTTTGCACATTGTCACAAGTTCAGTGCTTGGTTCTTCGAGCATGTTTCGAATTTAATTTTATTTCTTTTGAAACACCAGTACCGATGTAATTTCACCTTTTATTTTATGTATTTTAGTAAGTTAAAGTTCACCTCTTCTATCTGTGCCCTAAGACATTTTCTGAAATTTTATAAAAATTGAATGATTCAAGACTGTCAAGAAAGGTTTCAGAAAATGTTTTACGTCTAAGCTTTGCTACTAAGAAAAAAATACAGACTGAAACCTTTATGAATATCAATGTGTAATTAAATTATTTTCTAAAATAATAATGATCAAGGACATGTGTGAAAATTGAGAAACTAAATTTTTTAAATGGATTAAAGTTTTAGATTACCGACTGAAATTTTAAAGATGAAAGCAATTCACGATATTTCTAACTGTAAATTAGTCGGTAAAAACTAATGCTTATTATTTGGATTGTATTTTTTTCACTCGATAGGGAAAATCATTGTAAGCCAGCGACAAAGAATCTGCTGTTCGGCGTTCCTCGAATTAAGAATTCAAGCGCACAATGTATCAAACAGTGCTCTTAGTCTATTTAAAAAAGCGCTACGAAAAGAAAAGAACCCTTTTTATGATGTAGTCGAGAACAGGAGAGTCTTTTGAATCGTAAATTTTCAATTTATAGTCAATTTCATGAAACATATCAGCCTAAGCATGAGCAATAATTATTATAATGGATAAGACGTGGTAGTTTTTTAATTTAACGCGTAGCTTTAAATTAAAATAATTTTTATTTTTATGTTACATAGTACTATATATTTTATTAAATGTTAAAGTTAATGATAAGTTTAGATTCGTATAAAATTTTATAGTTCGTTACTTATATAAATACAGTTATGTACCAAAGAATAAAAGTACAATAATTCGTTTCGTTTATGCATTAAATTTAAAATTATACCAAAAAATTGTTATAGATACTGTAAATAGTACAATATTATTAGAGAACTTTACCGAATTTCTAGCATAAGATTACCTTCTCAACATCTTATCTCTGTGTATCTTTAAAGATAGAAAACTTTTTGGACATCTTTGCTATTCAAAACGGCACTAGAAAAAATTTTATACTTCTCTCTATAAAAACTTGTACTCTGATCTGATAATAATCTTTCAATGCAGAACGCATAGTTTCGAGGATATACACATAAACGTAAGACGAGATTTAAAAAAGAAAAAGACCAAAGCACAGCACAGTGTATACTTAGGAAGTGCACTTCTGCTAGACAAATAAATTTTCAATAGTATGCATGAAAGCGAAATGAACATGCCGTAGAAAAAAACTCCATTCACAGTACTTCCTTTATTATATAGAAGTCTTTTGAAAATTGCAATTTTTGCATGAAGGTGGCGGTCGAACTTTTTTATACACAGAGTTTATATACATATACCTATATATATTTATATTCTATGTTTAGTTATTTTTTTCTGTTTGTCACATACCACTTTAAGCTTCCCTTCATCATACATACGTAATTTTTAATTGTACTCGAGTTCTTCTCTGATTTGCGGAAAATTTTCTCAATTCAACATCATTCTTCCATAACTTCACAGAAGAACTCCACTAGACTTAGACAATATTCGAGACTGCTGTTGCTACACTGACGAAAGCCTGCTTACGACTTTTTCGTCAGTGGACGCTAGCTTGTAGTATTTGCGTTCTGTCTCCCTTATATTACCTCATTGCACCTGTACACACATAAAAGCACACACATACACGTAGTTGCATGGAGGTGGTGAGCGGGGGGCAAACAAAAAGTACCGAGCAAAAAAAAAGTAGAATCTGCGAGGACACAGTGATGTTGGCTTGGTGTGCGTGCGTGCGCCTCTTAGGCTCTGGGGAGGTATACTCGAGACTTAAGCAGAGCGCCTTCTCTTGTTGTGTGCGTTTCGTGCGCGCAGACACAGGTCAGGAGTTGCCGCTACACCAGTCGTCACAGCAGTCGTCGCCACAGCACCAGCAGCAGCAGCCAATCTACGCGACGACGGCCGACGAGGCGAACGGCAAGATCAACATCCACGTGTCCGTTGTCTTCGTCAAGTCACTGTCCGACCTCAAGAAACAGCGCGCCCAGAACCGCACCAGCGTCTCCGGCCCCCCAGGGCAACCACCACAGATTCAACAGCAGCAGCAGGCAGAGGCGAACGGAAATGGCCAAGTACCGTCGATACCCGGTGCGACCGAGATGAGCAGCGACGATTTCAGGAGGTTCACCGGCAACACGAGCGATATCGTCGGCGACAACAGGGGTGATAAGAGCTGCTGCAGGCTCATGTGAATTCGCGTTGTGTTGTTTTTGTTCCTTATACGCATTCAAGGATGACTGAAAAGCGGGAGCGAGGGCGAGAGGAGGGAATTATCGTGCACTGTCGTAAAAGAGCGGATTTTATAATTTTGAAGGTCTTTGAGCTTTCGGGTTTTTAGATGATCTTTCTTGGGAATCATTGTATGAACTTTTCTAATGTTCGTCCACTTTTTCGGTGCACGATGTTGAGGAGGGAGATTTTTCGAGATTACGCAAGTATCTTTGCAAAGCGACCGGGGAATTGACAATTTTGTGAGATTTTAAGTAATTTATTGAATTGGTCTATGAGACGTTATTTATTCGTCGTGCAATCTCCTTTTTTTCACTTTGCATTTTAGAGTTAAGTATTTATTACTTTATACATTCCTTGCTGCATTTGGATGTAGATTTTATATGGTAGATGATTATGTTATACTGTTGTACGAGGCAGAGATACTTAGTTTGAGATTGTGAGAATCAAAACGATGTTATCCATCCAGTGATTTTTTTAGAAATTTTAAATTTTAACGTTCTTAACTATACTGGTTTAATTCGCTGGGACTGAAAAACGTGTATAACATGTAACAGTATTAATGTGACTATAATTAACAAACAATCAATACAATATTGACTGATTTTTTAAGATTATTACATTTTTACTTATTATTTATAAAAGGTTTTTCTATTTAATCAAAAAAATATCACAGGCAATAGATTATGAAGTACTATCAACTTCAATTTATTCCGTTGATCTATATGAACACAAAAAAATGCACCACTTAACATTCTGTATTAAAAAAGTAACGACCAGTGATTTTTATCTTAAGTACTAACTTTGGCACACATTTTTTATTATCGATCATCTTTTTACGATCAGTTCCCAAACTTCAACTAAATACCGATTTATATACGTATAATAAGAATCCACATGCACAGTAATTTCCGCGTCCTAAAGACAGGGGAACCACTATACTGATGAACTCTCGAAAAAGACAATTCCTTCCATCGATGCTCAGCTCCTGTAAACCAATCAAAATAATATCAAACTTACGTCACACATACTTATACACTAACAAACAAGCATCACAATTGTATAACTCTTGTATACATTCGAATACGTTTCGAAGCGATTTCGCAACTGCCACCTGTTTTATTATATAGTAGGCTCGTATCGAGCGTCTTCGTAGCAATTTCGTCCATTTACTCATTAGGAAAGAGAGCAAGAGGGAGAAAGTGAGAAACATTTTTCATTGTAAAAATGTATATGTCTACGTCGACGTCAGACTGTTTGCACTTACGGTAATGCAACAAATTTAATGGATTATTGAAAAAAGTATTCAACCGTCTTATTGGTAATAATAATAATAATAATAATAATAATAATAATAATAATATTGAAATAAGTATATAAAGATGAAAAGAGTGAGACTGCGAATGTATTATTGGTTTATGAAAAAGGACTGATGATAGGCTCATCAATTTAACTAATAAATAATGTCAAATTGATGAATTTGAAAAATTTAGCGTTACTTTCATATTTAATTCAGACATTAATAATTAATAACAATTAAAGATTTAAATTGAATGTGAAAAGTTTGCTTAGGAATAATTCTTCAAGTTCATCAATGTATGTCGATCCTGCACGATGAGCACTCATGTGTGTACTTAAAAAACAAGCAATGATGAAAATATTCGGAAAAATAATTCGCACAATATATAAATGTATCGCGAACCGCGAGTTTCACACGCGGAGGCTCTAAGCCAACAATATTCCTCGTAATACGTACGCAGATGAAGAAGGAAAGAGAGATGAAAGGAAAAGCTTTAATTATACGTCTCGCGCTGGAGTCTAATAATCTATAAGAATCAGAGAGCAATATTTTAAGCAAATTCGCGAGAAAGAGAGTGTCTAGCGCGTTTTCGTCCTGATCTTTGATTCCTCGGATGTATATCGATGTCGATGAGATAACAGAAGGATAAGTGTAGCCGAGAGCGCTGAGAGCATCTCGGGCTCACACATCTTATATTTTTACGATTGTATTTTTCGCCCGAGCGATTGGCACCGCAACCGTTTGTTGTATAAATTTTATTCTATATAATATATGCGCGCGCGCGTGAGAGAGAAAAAGCGAGAAAGAGAATTATAATGTTGATGATACGTGGCGCGAGCGAGGCGCGAGGACCAAAATCCCGCTGGTCACTTTGACAGTGATCCTGTGTCTACCTATATATATTTTTTTTAGTATGAGAAACATAACAAAAGTCGTCGAATTTTAATGTGTTCCACGGGGAGAAATTGGCCCAACTGCGCAATTGGAGAATGCATTTCTGTGTACTTAATTTATATCTATATATACGATGAACTTGATAGGGAGATATGCCTTTATACTTATTTAGTTGATTCTTTAGGAGTGCGAGGAAAGTGTTTTGTAGACGAAACGAATCAGTATGGCGCGGATTACTGAATTGTTGTTTTTTGTAATTTGTAATTTTTAATCTATTGTATTTGCGAAATGCCGAAATATGATAGCGATCGTGATACCGCGAGTTGTCGTCTCGAACCTCGATCGTCGAAGAAATCCTTCCAAAGTTTATTTTCGCAAAAGTTTATGTATTCTTTTTTTCTTTCTTATTCGACGTACGACTTCGAAATGCGATCGAGCGACGGGATCGCAACTCGGAGCGGAAAGAATCCGTCGAGCGAATTTTTTCCTCGCGTCTGGCAGTTATGAGAAAATGAGAAATAAGATTTTGCCTTCGAATAGCTCCTAGATGCAGGACAGATGCAGGACAAATTTTTTAATTGAATTTCGGGAATACGTAATTACAAAGTGATGAGAAAGACGGTGTGAAACGCGAAGGGAGAGAACGTATTATCAATGAACTTTACTGTACAGCATATGATTTTTTTTACATCATTTAACGGATGTCCATTTCTTTTCTTTTTTTTTTTTCTTAAATCGTATAGATTTTTTTTAAACACGAGACCTTCTCGAGTCATATTCTTACTCCGATGTATTATAATTTTATTATTATTCGTATATCATTATCGTATGATGTATATTTAGGATTTATTTCGATGATTTGTACGATTATTTAATAAGGCATCAACGGTACTTGTTTTACATATCTTACAGTACGAAATAAAGAATAAAACTGAGATTTTAAGAATATCACCTATTTTTTATTATTCTTCAACCCACAGATTATTTTTCCTATCTTAAATAAAATAAATATCGATAACTATATATTTTAATTATTAATTCTATAATACTGTTTTATCTTGAACTATCAATTTCTAAAGATATCAAAAAAAGCTTTCTAATAAAAAAAATGTTTATAACTGTATTAAAAAAAAAAAATAACCACGATATCGTCGTATCAGTTGAAACAGATAAGTATGTACACCCGAGACATAGTTTCAGCGACCTTGAAAAACTAAGTTTTTCCCGCATATTCCTCCTAGTATCACATTTCAGAGCAACGCTTATATAAAGAGCAAACTGAGTATCAAACATTCGTCAAGGTTCGAAATGAATTGTCATTTCTGTGTACTACCAAACAGTGAATTATACCTACGATTACATTAATATTTCTCCATTAATTTTCATAAGCATTTTTTAAAAACAGTGTTACATGACTTACACATGCATCATACATGTTAACGAAAATTCCATTGTATCATCACACAATGAAGAGAAAAGTGTGTTGTTCAAATCCCTCTACATTTTACTTTTAAACCGCGCACGAACGGTCAAATTATCCATACACAGCATTCACGAAAAATCACCAGCCGAACGAAACTTCCAATACACCCGCGACAATAGCTCATCTCTCTCTCTGCACTCGACACGAAAAACAGCGGCATCATCACGTGCGCCGACGCGTGATATCGCGCGACCGACGGAGGCAGAAGAGAAGAGAAGAAAAAAGAAGAAAAGTCGGCCGCGTGTAAGTATGCAAAAGAGCGGGCGCGCGGTAGCCGCATGGATAAGAGAGCTAATATAACGACCGAGCGATTCTCCAAGGCTCGTCGAGTACGATCGCCTCGCGTGATCCGCTGTTCACACGCGACGAAGGTTGATGCCTCGAGAGTGAGAATTAGCTGCTGGTATTTTTTGTTTTGTTTTTTATTATTGTGTAAAAGGATGTAGTAATGCAGAATTACGGAGAAAATTCATTCATAAAAATTTTGATTCTAAAATTGTTTTCAAAAACTTTTGCATATTTTGCCTATACATTTCTATACCCACAGGATACTTATTTTCACAAAACCGTCGAAAAGTATAAAAAAAACCCTTGCAAATTTCAGGTCACCCGTAAACCCTTACCACAAAACTAATTCTGGATTACACTCACACACGTCGATCCCGAAAAAAGCCTCACAACAACAATCCACACCAGTACAGCGCTATCATCATGAGTTATTAATTGCCTGATGTACCGGGCGCCGAGTTGAACAAACGCACGGCTGTGGCCCCGCAACCATCGATCGATAAGCGATGTATGACCGCATAAGTCACTGTGCCGCCTTACACCAAACCGAGGATGCTTATATACATAGTACGTATGTATACCATTGTATGCGTAACGAGGAATTGGTGGGCTATCGAGGAAACGGCTTGATTAGCGACTTCGATCTTCCCCTGACGTATGCGTGTAATAGTGCAATTTTATGTAAGGCGGTGTGCTATATGCATCGGAGCGCCGCAGTGACTGATTACGAGGATGTTATGTAAGGAAGTCGAAGGTTGACGATTTCTTGAATTTCTTTTCTTTTTTTTTAATGATAAGGATTTTGACGTTATGATTATGAGGAAGTAACTCTACGTTATGAATCAGTGGGGTTTTTTATGTAGATGAGAAAATAAAATTAAATGCCAATTTATATTTAATCTCATTTAATTCCTTTTTTTATACAGAATATATTGGGCAGTCAATTAAAACAATAGCTATCCCAAGATATAGATAACAGTAGCTGAATTAAATGATAAATTTTGATGTACTATAAGCGTAAAATGCTGATTTTGGTTCCGGGGGCGCAAAATGATCTATTACGCCCACGTTAGTAGGATCATTTTGATAGGAAGATAAAGGTTCTATCTTAGCGAAGCGCGTAAGAAGGTTCCATCTCGCTGCTATATACCACGAGACGGAACCTTCTTATACACGCTCGTCTAAAATAGAACCTTTTTCATGCGTTTCGATGAGATATACATGTAGAATGTTCTTACGCGCGCAGTTGAGATATAGAACCTTTTCACGCGCTAATTCTGCTCGAGACAGAACCTTTTTCTTTCCACCCGACGATTTACAATTACTTCGCTTTATAAAATTGTATTATACACTCGGATTTATATCCCGTCGTGTAGGTATACCCGTGTTCTTTTAGTTTATTATATCACGGTAAAAAATTATTAAATTATAATATTTACATCTCGTAGTTCAATTCAATTATAGGTGAAAGAGTATGCAAAGAACGCGTGTATTATATATATAAAATACTTGCAGAGACTTATATATACTCATTTCTTCATTTTATGCATTAACGCGGATTTAACGAAAAAAAATTTAGAAAAAGCGCATACGTTATATGCAACAATGTAAGTGTAAGTAACAGCGCCATTGCATAACCTACCGCACCCGCGACCCCCCGGAGGGTCCAAGACGTCAACGATTCGTCTCAAGAATTTAACCAGTCGCGCTCGCAAACACCCACGCGCGGATGCGGGATATACATATATATATCGAAATGTAGATATGTATATATAGGTAATTAGCCAGGCGCACCTGGCCTCCTTAAAAACTCTGCACTCTCGCCTGCGGGGAAAAAGCTCGCAAGCTGTATAGTAGCGCGGAGAAAGCTGCTGCAGCTCTGCAGGGAGAGAAAAATATGTGTACGCGCACATAGTGTGAAAAATCACGCTCGCGCGCCACCTAGACGCCAACCCAGTGACCCACAGTAGTAACAGCCGACCAGCCGCGGATAGATAGAGGTATAGATGTAAGAGAGTGTGCCTAGTGTATAGTAGTGGGGGCAGCGAATCTCAGTGGCAGTCGCACTGCGAAACCGCGCGGATGGGCTACTACCACTGCTCGTCGTCGTCTTCCTCGTCGTTGCCGTCGTCGTCGTCGTTTGGTGGTCAGCTGCTGTTTAGGGGCTAGATCGATGTGAAGCGCGCGACGCGTCTCTCAGGTATCTACATGCGACCACAAGTACATGTGTACTAAGATAGTGTGTATGTGTGTATATGGTGTAGAAGGTTGTTGCTCGAGGTTTGACAATGCAGAGTTGAGTCAGAGATGCTTTTTTTCTGTATGAATGGATGGAGTGGATGTGTGAAAGAGAGAGAGATAAGATATTGGTAATGGAGCAGGTTCTTGGCCTCCGCAATGATTTATGTTATCGAGGAGAGAAAAAAAAGCTGCTGCTCTGTGTGTCTCTCTCTCTCGGTCTGGGATACAATACTTATTATCATCTTCTCTGAGAGAGAAGGCACTGGAGCATGATATTTTGATACGGGTCAATTTGATATTGCAATGTGTATAAATGCAACTGCGACTGTGAATTGACGCCAGTCATTGTGTCCTCTGGTGAGAGAGATAGAGAGGCAGCAGTAGCAGTGGTGACTTGAGTGAGGCATAAATACAGCATGGAGTGGATGTAAGACTTGCTGTGTTGTTATGTGCTTGTGAGCTGTTTGTGTAATGTTTGAGAGAAAGAAGAATAGTGGCTGAAGTGCTTTTGGCTTGGAATTTTGGCACAGTGTTTTTGTTTACTCGTGGAAAAATTAAGAGCTTAAAAATTAGTCTACAGTATCTTAAACATGTATAATATATATAGTTCAATGAGAGGCTCATATTTATTCAGTTTTCTTTATTCAAAAATCAATTTCAAATTTTAATCTTCAATAATTAGAATAACTTAGCAGAAAAAAAATCAATTTCAGTCATCAGACTTGAGTGCTTTATTCTTCTCTGTAATGACTCTAAGTGTCGTATCACAGCTGCAAATTAGTTTCTCTCATGGAGCAAAGGAAATTGAGACACTTTGTCTATTGAGGAAAGAATGGATTTGCCTCAGAGTTGAGAGTTTAAAAAGAAATTGCTTCTAGAGCAGGCTATGTAGATAGTTTCCAATAGATGTATTATATGTTGAGATTATCAGTGGAGTGTACTTTAAGATGATAGCTCAGCTTCAATGTAAAACTGGTGTATGAAATATATAAAGGAGGTCTTTCATAAGTATAGGAAGCTGACAATTCATGTTTAGTTTATTACTGATAATAAAAGTTATTATTGAACTATATTTTTATAAGATATCATAAATAAATTTTTGAGTATCACAACAGATTTTAATAAAAGTATCAACATTGTATTGAAAAAGAATTTGATGTTATTTGCATACAACTTTAACATCTATAGAAATTTTTAATTGTTACCTAAATAAATAAATAATTAAAAATGAATATTTCAAGAATAAAAGTAGATGGTTTCCAAATCAAGTGAATAATTTATATGTAGAACTTTTAATAGTTTATCTATCTGGATACATTTTTGATGACAGAACTTAAATACTTGAAACTCACTGCAACATTAACTGCAGACACAACAGAATTCATGACCATGAACTCCATTTCTAAGTTCAATGAAACATGGTAGTTTTATCAACTGTTCTACGCATTTATCAGCTAAAACTTTTTTGAAACTCAAATCAGCAAGAAAAACTAAATTATTATACTAGTTGTAGCAGTTCAGATATTTTCTTAATTTTTAATAATATATAAGATCAATGTAAAATAGAAAATAGATTATTTGAACTACCTATATATACCAAGTATATGCTGTACCAATAAATTAAATAATATAGGTTAAAATTAAAAAAACAAAAACTAAAAAGTAGAAAATCTAGTTTTTCATGTCAATTCGCCGACATGTCTAATCGTGCACTTAATATAATAATAACTCATAAGCAATAGAGATTATGTAATTGTCTTTCTAAAATAAGCTATCTGGTCACTTTTGCATACATACCTATCTTAAACGTGTTCCCTGCAATTTTCATTTCACTCATTTTCAAGCGCGAAAAAAACATTGCAATGATAACAAAATATATAACGTAATTATTTTTCATTAAAAAAAATGTAGGAAACTTTTGAAGCGGTTATTTGCAATTATCAGTAAAAAGCAACGCAACCTTGAATCTATTATTTTCGGCATTCTTATATATCCATTTAAAATAAAACTCAATAAAACACATTAACGGAAATTTGTTTCGTATAATTTAATTGGATATTTTTCCCGTTTAATTATACGATATGACCATACAAATATTAAAGCGATGCAAATTCATTTGTATTCATTTTGACGTTTATATTATTCTACCGTACGCTCGGTTTAATTTTGCAAGTTAATAAGTTTTTGTTCAATATTGTTACAAGTGTTGAAATTTGAATTGGCGGAAAATCAATGTTAAGCTTAAAGTTGCTCGTGTGTGTCTGCGAGCTTATTAAACGTGTGACAGCATCGTTTCGTAAAATAATTAAAATTGAAGCACTTTTAAAGAAAAGCGAGCTTTAAGATCTTTGAAAATGACGCAAGTACCAAGTGTACCTATACGCGCGGTTTTAAAGGGCCACGATTATTGTGTTAATAAAATAAATATTTAAGGATGAGACATTTTTAGCTTTCAAAAGTATCTTGAAACCGACTTTTTCGTCTGAAAAAAACGGAGTAGCCTAATTCCCGCGAAGAAAGATTTACGAGTAAAAACTTGACAGACATTTACATTCAAAATAGTTATAATTTTTCGCCATTTAATTTCTCATATTGTATTTTTAGCCGTGTTTACCGTGATTCTTAACCATTTATCGTCATCATAGTCATGGTTTTTAGTTTTTATTATATTATATCCTTCAGATATAACTTTTACGATCCAAACTTTTAACTGCACCAAGTATTTACCAAATCTATTGGACAAATAAATCATTAACATCGTTTAAAAAAACGTGCTACATTAATTTTTCTATTACCTATATATATTTATCTTTAAAAAATTAATCACAAATCTTATCATCAAAATCCATCGCACAGCGAATTAACTCCCGAGCCGCTGCAAACAACCTAGTCTTTTGACACTAATTATCCAGCACTTTATCAAGACCTACCTACCGCCTTTTTCAATCCATTATAAGGAAAGTAAATGGCATATATATACACAGTCGGCAACAAAGTATACATTAGTATAACGTCGCGTGCCTGCACTTGAAACAAACTATTGTACAACATGATCATAAATATTTCAGGAATCGTCTGTACGTAGCCGGGGAGTCGGTGGGCCTCGGCGTGATGCTGCTCGACGACATAATCTACGTGGGCCTGCTGCTGCTCTGCATCGGTTTCGGCCATGTCTACCGGTCGTTCGAGTCGCCCAGGGCACGGCAGTGGGTTGGCACTGCGCTCGGTCTGCTTCTCGCGACCCTCGTCTCCGGCTACCATGTCGCCCATCCTCTGTTCGCCACCCTTGTCAATGCCATCATCGTCACGCGGTTGTCGCCCAAGTGAGTACTCTTACTTTTCTTTTTTATTTACAATTTCATTCTAGTCCTCGTAATTTTTGCATATTGTTTAATTTACGTATGCTGTCATTTTGTCTGAAATGCTGGTTTTGGTGTTAAACATAACTAGAAATATATTTATGTTCCATTTTATGTAAAGAGCGCGAATTTCCGTCACAAAATTTCTTATCTATTCGTGATAGCGTATATCATTTACGCATATTATTTATAAATTATATCAAAGACATTTTTTAATAAAAATATATATACACGAAAAAATTAAACAGTAAAATCAACTGAATTAGTGCAGTATTAATTCTATTGTTCCGAAAATCGAAATTCTACTCTTAAAAAATGTATAGATTCTACATTTCAAAATGGACTACTACATTTTAAAATATGAATTCTACTTTTTAAAAATGGATAAGAATGAATATTCTACTTTTCAAAATTGGAAATTCTGCCGATATTTTAAAAAGTAAAACGAACTTTATAGTCAAATTAACTCTAGAAAATGTAGAATTTACTGATTATTTTTTCCGTGATATACATAAGGTTTTAATTTACAAATAAACTTAAAAACATTATTTCATTTCTAAAATAAAAAAAAAATGAAACTGAAAATATCATTTACCTATACCTATTATAAC